>PVKS010021559.1:0-34998 GCA_004027875.1 Aplodontia rufa | reverse complement strand
ATCCATTTTGATTTTATTTTCATGCAAGGTGAAAGATAAGGGTCTAATTTCCACTTTCTGCAAGTGGCTATCCAGTTTGTCCAGGACCATTTGTTGAATAGGCTGTCTCTCCTCCATGTTATATTTTGACCCTCTTTGTCAAAAATCAGATGCTTACAGATTTGTGGGTTTGTTTCAGGGTCTTCTACTATTCCATTGGTCTTCATTCCTATCCTGATACCAGTACCATGCTGTCTTTGTTACTACAGCTCTATAGTATAGTTTTAGATCTGGCATAGAAAAACCACCTGTTTCATCTTTCTTGCTTAGTAATGTTTTGGCTATTCTGGGTTTCTTATTGTTCCAAATGAATTTGAGAATTGCTTTTTCTGTATTTATAAAGAATGATGTTGGTATCTTGATGGGGTCTACATTGAATCAATATAGAGCTTTTGGCAGCATGGCCATTTTTATTATATCAATTCTGCCTAACCAAGAGCCTGGAACATCTTTCCATCTTCTCAGGTCATCTTGGATTTCATTCTTCAATGTCTGATAATTTTCATTGTAGAAGTCTTTGACTTCCCTTGTTAGGTTAATTCCCAAGTATTTTATTCTTTTTGAGGATATTGGGAATGGGACTAATTTCCTGGTTCTTCTTCTGCCCTTTTACTGTTACTGTATAGGAAAGCTATTGATTTATGGGTATTGATCTTGTCACCTGCCACTTTGCTAAATCTGTTTATAAGTTCAAGCAGTTTTCTGGTGGAGTTTTTTGGATCTTCCAGATATAGGATCATATTGTCAGCAAAAAGGGAGAGTTTGACTTCCTCTGTTCCTATTCTTATCCCTTTGATTTCTTCCTCCTGTCTGATTGCTCCAGCCAGGGTCTTGAGGACTATATTGAATAAAAGTGGTGAGAGTGGACAGCCTTTTCTTGTTCCTGAGTTTTGTGGAAATGCTTTCAGCTTTTCTCCATTTAGTATTATAGTAGCTGAGGGTTTGGCATATACAGCCTTTACACAGTTTAAAAAGGTTCCTATGATCCCTATCTTCTCTAGAGTTTTGAGCATAAAAGGATGCTGAATTTTATCAAAGGCTTTTTCCACATCAATTGAGATGATCATATTTTTTTGTCCTTAATTCTGCTTAAGTGATGAAATACATTAATTGTTTTGCATATGTTGAACCAGCCCTGCATACCTGGGATGAAGCCCTCTTGATCATGATGAATTATCTTCTTGACAAGTTTTTGAATATAGTTTGCTAGTACTTTATTAAGGATTTTTGCATCCAGGTTCATCAGGGATATTGGTTTGTAGTTTTCTTTTTTTGATGTGTCCTTGTTTGGTTTTGGTATCAGAGTTATGGTTGCTTCATAAAAAGTGTTTGAGAGAGTTCCCTCCTTTTCAATTTCTTGGAATAACTTAATAAGGAGAGGTGTTAGTTCCTTCTCAAAAGTGTGGTAAGAATCAGTGGGGAAGCCATCAGGCCCTGGGCTTTTCTTCTTTGGTAGATTTTTAATTGATGTATGGATTTCAGTGCCTGTTATTGGATTGTTTAGGAATTCAGTATTGACCTGTGTCAACTTAGGGATGTTGTATGTGTCTAGAAATTTGTCCATAACTTCCATATTATCTAATTTGGAGTAGAATAGTTTTAGATTTCCATTTTTCTATCCTGTAATTCCAGCATTCTCCCAGGTCACT
Source organism: Aplodontia rufa (assembly GCA_004027875.1). Taxonomy (NCBI): domain Eukaryota; kingdom Metazoa; phylum Chordata; class Mammalia; order Rodentia; family Aplodontiidae; genus Aplodontia; species Aplodontia rufa. The sequence continues at coordinate 33,310 of PVKS010021559.1, read as the reverse complement.
CACCTCATTATGTAGCTATTCACCTGTTGCTTTATTTATTCTTTGTGGAGGAGTAGGTGAATGCTGTAGCCCACTCTTACTATGACTGAAGCTGAGCCCCAAGTTGTATAATTTTGCCTCAAAAATATTGTGTGACTGTCACATCACTGGTGGGACTGCAAAATGGTACAGCCACTCTGGAAAGCAATGTGGAGACTCCTCAAAAAATTAGGGCTGGAACTGCCTTATGAACATCTCACTCCTGGGTATTTTCCCAAAAGGGCTAGAATCAGCATATTGTAGAGATACAGCTTCATAAATGTTTGTAGCAGCTCAATTTACTATAGCTAAATTATGGAACCAACCCAGATGCCCCTCACTCGACGAGTGGATTCAAAACTTTGGTACATATATACAACGGAATTCTACTTGGATATTAGAGAAAAAGATATTATGGCATTTGCAGCCAAATGGATGGAGATGGAAAAATTATGCTAAGTGAAGTATCCCAAACTCAGAGACACAAGGGCCAAATGTTTTCTTTCATTTGTGGAAGCTAGAATACAATTGGAAACAGTATGATTGATGGCTAAGCTAATAATAATATCAACATGTATGAATTTTTACATGAGCAGGGGGAACCTTGCCTAGGATGCTGGGGGATGTAGGGAGGAGGATCAGGGGGGAGGGAATAGGAAGGATATCAAGGAGACCGGAGGGAATATGGGGGAATCAACTCAGAGGGGAACCTTTGACTTCCATGAGAAGTACAATTAACACGGGGGTTTTATAAGGGGAAACATGGAACCATGGGGAACCCCAGGGGGTAAACCATGGAATAGCATCAGCCTTGATTTGCTCTGTCATCAGACATTTGTTCTTGATTGTTTGATAATGATTCCCTCCTAATTGTAAGACCATATTCAATGAATTAAAAAAAATCGTGTGAATGAATTTTTCTTTTTCTCAATCCCCACTATCATGGCCTTAACTTGGACTCTTTGTCTCATATCTGGATTTTAATATCCTTTTAGCTTTGCTTCTCCACATTATGCTATCTTAAAAAATAATTTTTTTTCACTGTGGTGAAGATTGAAACTAGGGTCTCCAATATGCTAGGCAAGTATTTTAGTCAGCTTTCTCTCTCTTTCTTTCTTCTTTCTTTCCCTTTCTTTCTTTTTTAAAGAGAGAGAGAGAGAGAGAGAGAGAGAGAGAATCTATTTTATTTAGTTTTTCATGTGGCTTTTTTTGCTCTGACATTTTGTTGTGTGTGTTGTGCTGGGGTTCAAGCGTGTGTACCCCCGCATGCCAGGCAAGTGTGGTAACTGCTGAGCCACTGCTCCAGCCCTTTAGTCAGCTTTTTCATTGCTATGACTAAAAGACCTGACAAGAACAATTTTAGAGGAGGAAAAGTTTATTTGGGGGCTCATGATTTCGAGGTCTTAGTCCATTGAAGGCTGGCTCCATTCCTCAGGGCTCCAGGTGAGGCTGAGTCATGGTAGAAGAGTGTGGCAGAGGGAAGCAGCTCATGGCATCACATCAGGAAGCAGAGAGAGACTCCACTGGTCAAATACAAAATATATAACCCAAAGACATGCTCCCAGTGACCCACCATCTCCAGCCATACCTTACCCATCTTCAGTTACCATTCAGTTAATTCCTATCAGGGGATTAATTCACTGATTGGGTCAAGGCTCTCATAACCCATTCATTTCTACTCTAAGCCTGCTTGCATTATTTCACACATGAGCTTTTGGGGGACAGCTAGTATCTAAATTGTAACAGTGGGTTTCCATGCCTTCATATATGCTATTCTTCTTCTCGAAATGCTTTGGGAATCAGATTGAGTTTTTCATGAGAAAAATTTTCTGAGCACTCCTCCTTTTCAACCTACCTAACCACATTCTTCTCTTATAGAAATAATTATGATAATTATTATCACAATTTAATTTTTTCTTCTGTATGCACTTACTGGCTGTCTGACCTGGATGAATCCTGATATTAGTAATTGAGTCATATTTTTCTTTGCATTTCAGCATCTGGCACAGCACCTATGTGGTGTCAATACAGTTTCGCAATATTGATCATTGTTTTTACAAGCATTAATTATCCCTCCCACCTAGATAGGAAGATCGGAGAGGCAACGTTACTGCAGAAGGCAGAGTAAAGGCTTTTGAAGTTAAGGATTCAGGTCCTGGAAAATACCTGAAGTGTTAAGGCAATGCTTCTTCCTGAGATTCTGCATAATAGGAGGAAGAGGAGACCTGAAGGGGAAGAAAGAATAGCTCATAACTAGGGGGTCCCAGAGAAGTGGCCTGATACTCTGCCGTTTCTGAACCCCAGGCTGAGTCTGAAAGGGGAAGTGGCAGAAGATCATGTAGAGTTGTGGAGCTGAGAACAGAGAACACTTTGATTTGTTTCCTGACAGTGCTTTGGGGGAGTGGCAGTACCTTAGAGGAGAAGAGGCTGCATAAGTTTTCTAGGCAGGTGGTAACTTTGAGAGCTTCAAAGAGTTTTCTGCAGTTCAGAGAGATATAGAAATAGAGTCATGGAGCCTGGAGTGCCTGAGATGGGTGGAGAAGCAGTGAGGAGAGCTTCCCAGCCTCCATGGGCCTCACAGATGGGGATGAGGAGTGAGGCTCCAGCTTCCTGTTTGGACAGATGACCTGGGGCAGGATGGAGGATACCAGAGGGCAGAAGGGCAAAGGACTGGACCCCTCTTTGCCTTCTCACATGCTCCCCAGAACTCCAGAAGGGCTCTGAAGAACAGTGTCCTTTGGGAGAACTTGGAATTGGCTAAGATTTACTTTCCACCATTAGGTTAATGGGGCATGGGCAGGGGCATCTACAGAGATTAAAGTGGATTTTAAAATAACCAAAGTTGAATTTGGTTTACACATGAATTTGTGAACTGAGATTAGTATTTCACTTACCTGACATCAGATAGTGGTATGAATCAATTAGATGTTTATGTGAAAGGCACAAAGGAGTAGAAATGTACATATCAATTGATACAGATTATCTTTTCAATATAAACACTTTTGGTTATCAATCCTTTCCCCATAGAAATGTGAAATGTTTTGCTGCTAGTTTGTCTTGGTTTTTTACCTATAGTGGAAAAGATTTTGACCTTAGCATCAGATAAGCCTGGAAGTAACTCTGACTCTCCTTTTGCCCACAGGGTAGCCTTTAGTCTATGCGTTTTCTTTATGCGTAATATGTGTTCATTTTTTTCTTTTGTCTTCAGATTTGTCCCATGATATCCTGATGACCTAACCTATAGATTTTTCATTACTATTAATATCAAATCATATTTATGAAGCAAATTATTATTATTAAAACTCACTGTTTTTGTTTTAAATTCATCTATTGGTTATATCTACTATTCTCCCCCCATCCCCCATGTGTGTAGTTTCTTCTCTTGAAATCAGTGTTATTCTGCTACTGAGCTACATCCCCAGGCCTTTTTATTTTTTGTTTTGATATAGGGTCTCATTAAGTTGAAGAGACTGGTCTCAAACTTGCAGTCCTTCTGCCTCAGCCTCCCATGTTGCTGGGATTATAGGTGTGTGCCACTGTGCCTGGCTTGATTTATCTTCTTTAACCAATAAACCAATATGTATTTATTTCCTTCAATTAAAAGTGAGGAATTGGGGCTAGAGCAGCGGCTCAGTGGTTAGAATGCTTGCCTGGCATGTGCGAGGACCTGCATTCAAACCCCAGCACCACACACACAACTAAGTGTCAGAGAAACAGAGGCCAGATGAAAAAAATAAATAAAATTGATTCTCTCTCTGTGTCTTAAAAAAAAAGTGAGGATTTTTTCTTATTTACAGTAATTCTCTCCATAGGACAGTTTAAATATCTTCATGACATTATGGCTGGCTTCTTTCACAGTGAGTGATCCAGGAAAGAGCAAGTTGGAAGCTTTGATGACTTTTATGACCCCCTTTTGAATCCCACACACTGTCGGTCTCCTCAGTATTCTATTGGTTGTGAGTCAGCTCAATTCAGTGGATTGCACAACGGCATGAATGCTAGGAGGCAAAGTTACATCAGGGAACTGTGAAGCTGCTGGGTTGGTCTGAACAAAACTTGAACTTGCCAATGTGCTTTGGGGAATATCTGCTTTCTGTATCTTTAGTAGTTCTTTCCTATTAGATTGGTCAGATTCACCAGAGAAGATTCTGTCAGTTCCCCACCTGGAGGACAGACATTTTGTTACCAGCATTCTGTAAGTCCAGTGCGGGGAAGAGAAGTGGGGGACATTTCAGTATCCAGAATGGCCACATTCACTTCCTCTCCATCTTTTGGCTTTACTATTCATCCTATTGAATAGCTTCTGGAAATTATATTAGATTTTGGTTAGAATTTCTCACTCGCAATTCCATGTATTTCAATTTTCCACATTTCTCTTCTCTTTTTGTATTTAATTCATAATCTAAGTAAATTTCTCATTCCTGCTCACTAATTTTTGTCTATATTAGTGTCTATTTTATTGTTTGACCTGTTGAATTTTTTCATATTTTTGTGTATTATAATTGTAGGAAATGGTGGGATTTCTTGTTACATATTCATACATGCACACAATATAACAGTATAATTTGGTCAATATCATTCCCTAGTATTTCCCTTTTCCTTCCCACCTTCCTCCTCCTGGTCCCTTTCCTCCACTCTACTGATGTCTCTTTAATTTTCATGAGATTCCCTGCCCCTGCCCCACCTCCCGACTTTATTTTCCGTTTTCCTCTTTAGCTCCCACGTATGAGAGAACACACATGACCCTTGACTTTCTGAATTTGGTTTATTTTGCTTGACATCTTCTCAAGTTCCATTCATTTTACTGAAAATGACATGATTTCATTCTTGTTTACAACTGAATAAAACTCATTGTGTATGTATACCACATTTTCTTTATCCATTCATCTGTTGATGGACACGTAGGCCGGTTCCATAGTTGTTGTGAATTGCGCTGCTATACACATGGGTATGCAAGTATCACTATAGTATGATGACTTTAATTCTTTAGGATAAATACTGAGGAGTGGTATAGCTGAGTCATATGGTGGTTCCATTCCTAGGCTTTTGAGGAAACTCCATTCATATTTCTGCAGTGGTTTATAACCCCACCAACAGTGTAAAAGTGATATATTTTCTCCACATCCTTTCCAGCATTTATTATTATTTGTGTTTTTTTTTTGTTGGCTGCCATTCTAACTGTAATGAGTTGAAGACTTAGTGTAGTTTTGATTTGCATTTCCATGATTGCTAAAGAGCGTTTTTTTGTATATTTGTTGGCCATTTGTATTTCTTCTTTTGAGAAGTGTTTAGTTCATTTGCCCTTGAATTGGGTCTTTTTTGGAGTTAATTTTAATTTTTTTGAATTCTTCATATATTCTGAATATTAATCCTCTGTCAGAAGAGTAGCTAGTGGGAGCTGGAGGGGTTGCTCAGCGGTTACAGTGCTTGCTTGGCATGTGCAGGGACCTGGGTTCGAACCCCAGCACCATGTACACAAGAAAGTGCCAGAGCAATGAAGTCACTTGAAAAACTAAATTTAAAAAGTTGATTCTCTCTTTCTCTCTCACCCTCCCTCTTTCTCTCTTAAAAAAAGAAAAAAAGTGTAGCTAGCAAAGATTTTCTCCTGTTTTGTGGGTAGTCTCTTCATATTCTCAATTATTTCCTTTGCTGCGCAGAACCTTTTTAATTTGATGCTATTAACATTTGGCATGATTTCCTGAGGTTTATGGGTCTGAGAAAATCATTGCCAGTGCCTATATGCTGCAGTATTGACCCTACATTTTCTTGTAGGAGTTGCATAGTTCTTCCAAATGAATTTTAGGATCATTTTTTCTAGTTCTGTGAAGAATGTCATTGGTTTTCCTTCTTTCTTTCTTTTTCTTTCTTTCTTTCTTTCTTTCTTTCTTTCTTTCTTTCTTTCTTTCTTTCAACCAGTGACTGAACACAGGGGCACTCCACTGAGCCACATCCCAGCCTTTTTATTTTTTATTTTGTTTTGGAACAGGGTCTCACTAAGTTGCTTACAGCCTCACTAAATTGCTGAGGTTGGCTTTGAACTTGTAATTCTCCTGCCTCAGCCTCCTGAGCTGCTTGAGATTGCAGGTATGGGCCATCAAGCCTAGCTGTCATTGATATTTTGATGGAGACTGTGTTGAATCTGTATATTGCATTTGGTAGTATGACCATTTTAACAATATTAGTTCTGCCTATCCATGGACATGGGGGTGTTATATCATCTTTTGGTGTTTTCTTTGATTTCTTTATTCAATGTTAACCTGTTAAATTTTAATTTGAATTACTACTTTTAGATGTTCTTTTGGCAATTTTCCAAAAATGCCTCATTTTCCTTCTTATGTGTCTTGTTGTTTTCTCATGGTTTCTATTTCTTCTACCTCTTTAATAGTTTTAATAGTATTTATTTTATACTCAAACTATTTTAACCAACAATATTGTCAATATTTGTGGTAGTAGCTATCCTAGTGGATATGTTGTCGTATCTCACTGGTGTTTGAATTTTCTTAATAATTAATATTTTTTTGTTGTCATAGGGATTGAATCCAGGGCCTTGCAAATTCTAGGCAAGCATGATGCCACTGAGCTACATCGCCAGACTGTGTTGATCATTTTTTAAAGTGCTTATTAGCCATTCATATGGTGAAATGTCTATTAAAATCTTTTACTCATTGTGAAATTGGGTTATCCTCTTACCATTGAATTGTTATGTTTTTACTCATTTTCCCACTATAAGTTATTTATCAGGTATATGATTTGTAAATATTTTCTCTAGTTTGTGGCTTGTCTTTTCATTTTCCTAATGGGATATTTTGAAGTGCAAATATACAATTTATCAATTTTTACATTTAATGTATTTGGTGTCATATCTAAGATTTTAAAAATTTTATCCAGTGTTTCTTCTAGAGATTGTATCAGTTTAACACAAAATAGTGGTCTATTTTGAATTAATTTTTGTGTGTGTGTATGTGTATGGTATAAAGTAAAGGCCTATTTTTGTTTGTTTGTTTGTGTGGTACTGAGGTTGAATGTAGGGGTGATCTACCACTGAGTACATCTTCAACCCTTTTTATTTTTTGTTTTGAGACAATGTTTCACTAAGTTGCCCAGGCTGGCCTTGAACTTGTGATCCTTCTGCCTCAGCCTCCAGGATTGTAGGTATGACCCACTGTGCCTAATCTAAAGACATTTTCTAAAAGTATGGCTATCCTGTTGTTCCAGCACCATTTGTTGAAAAGATTATCCTGTTACTATTAAATTGCTTTGACGCCTTTTTAAAAAATCAATTGACCATAAATGTAAAGGTTTACTTCTGGATTTTCAATTCTGTTCATTTGAACTATAAGTCTATTTTTATGCTAATACTATGCAGTCTTGATATTTGTAGTTTTATAGTAAGTTCTCAAATTTATTAGTATATGTCCTTAAATCATGTTCTTTGTCAAAATTGTTTTAGGCTATTTAATGTCCTTTGCATTTCTATATCTATTTTAGAATCAGTTTGTCAATTTCTTCAAAAACTTCTGTGATTTTTTTTTAAAGAGAGAGGGAGAGAGAGAGAGAATCAATTTCATTTATTCATCTGCTCTTTGTTTCTCTAAAACTTAGTTGTGTATGTGGTGCTGGGATTTGAACCTGGGTCTTTGTGCATGCCAGGCAGGTGCTCCAACTGCTGCGATTTTGATTGGGAATCTTGTGACTATATAGATTACTTCATGGGGAATTGTCTTTTAACAATATTGAGTCTTCCAAGTTCCCATTTATTTTGTTTTACTTTTATTTCTCTTAGTAATGTTTTGTGGTTTTCAGTATAAAAACCTTATATTTATTTTGCTAAATTTATTTATTATTCTTTAATTTTTTTAAAGAGAGAGGGACAGAGAGAGAGAGAGAAAGAGAGAGAGAGAGAGAGAGAATCAATCTTATTTAGTTTTTCATGTGACTTTCATTGCTCTGACACTTTGTTGTGTACGTGGTGCTGGGGTTTGAACTCATGTCCTCGTACATGTCAGGGAAGGACCATAACCACTGAGCCACTGCTCCAGCCCCTTTATTATTATTATTATTATCATTATTATTATTACTTTTTTAGAGAGAAGGACAGTGAGAGAGAGAGAGAGAGAGAGGGAGAGAGAGAGGGAGAGAGAGAGACAGAGAGAATCAATTTTTATTGAGTTTTTCACATGACTTTCGTTGCTCTGACATTTAGTTGTGTACATGGGTGCTGGGGTTCGAACCCGTGTACCTGTGCATGCTGGGGAAGCGCTGTAACCCCATATTATTTTTGATGCTACTATAGATAGAATTATTTTCCTAATTTCATTTTCAGGTTGTTACTATTGTGTCGAACTATGATTAATTTCTTCTTTCCTTATTTAAAGAATTTTGGGTTTTATTCTGAGTTTTATTAGAAGAAATTGAAGGGTTTTGAGAAAGGGCATGACATGAACTGACTTACATTTTAAAAAGGATCCTTTGCTCTTGAAAAATGCACTCTAAAGGACAAGAGTGGAAGTGGAAGGACTGGGGGTGTAGCTCAGTAGTAGAGCACTTGCCTAACTTGAGGCCTTGGGTTCTGTCCCCAACACTGCAAAGAAAAAAGAAAGAAATAAAAGAAAAAAGAAATAAATGAAAAAAATGTCAAAGTAGGGAGATGACACGGAAGGCTATTATGGTTTATTTGTCTATATTGGAGAAGTGAAGAAGAATGGTCAAATTCTTAATTTGTCTTAAGGTAGAGTCAAAAGGAATGCTGAATGGTTGAATGTAGAATGAGAGAGAAAACACAATCTGGTTTTGCCCTGAAAACCCAGGTGAGTGGTAGTACCAGGAGGAGAAATTGTTAGGGAATAATCAAGCATTGTCTTTATGACATGTTAACTTGGAGATACTTATTTGAAATAATAGTAATTAGGATTGTGTTCCACTGTTTATAAAACCACAGAAACCCAGTAAATGCTTTAGTAAATACTCTCATTTCTTTCTCATACAAAAGGAATTCAGCGCTAGAATGGCAGATTCACAATCAAGGCACCAAGGATCTTTTTAACTTTTGCTTTGCTATACTTACCTTCCTATTTCATGGTTCAGATGGTGACCATAGTACCAGTTATTATGCCCACATTAACCCCCCTTTTAAGAACCCTACCTGGACATTATACCTAATACTTATATCCCATTGGCCAAAAACTTATATCTTGTTGAAAAAGAGGTTGGGAATGTTGTCCTGTGGGGGCAGGGGGAGTGGCTACTGCATAAGGTAGGATGGGGGCTTGGGATGTAGCTCAGAGGTAGAGTACTTGTCTAGCATGCACAAGGCTCCAGGTTCCATCCCCAGCAACACACACACACACACACACACACATTGGATATTGAGAGGCAAAAACAGCCTCTGCCTTGGTCATTCAAGTGGAGATACTGAGTAGACAATGGAATATATGCTGAAGGGAGAGAGTGAGTCTGGAAATATAAATTTTCAAGTCATTTTATGTAGATGATTTTTTAAAAAATTTTTTCCTAAAGAGAGAGGGACAGTGAGAGAGACAGAGAAAGAGAGAAACAACTTTATTTAGTTTTTCACATGGCCTTTGTTGCTCCAACACTTAGTTGTGTACGTGGTGCTGGGGTTTGAACCTGGGTCCTTGAACTTGCCAGGCAAGCGCTGAAACCGCTGAGCCACCGCTCCAGCCCTGATGTAGATGATTTTTAAAGTCATGAGACCTGTATGAACTCCTAGAGTTGGTGGTAGGTAGAAAGAGGAAATGTCTGTGAACTGAGAGACAAAGCTCTCTTTCTCTCTCTCTCTCTCTCTCTCTGTCTCTCTCTCTCTCCCTTTTAAAGAGATAGGGGGGAGAGGGGGAGAGAGAGAGAGAGAATTAACTTTATTTAGTTTTGCATCTGGTTTTCATTGCACCGACACTTAGTTGTGTATGTGGTCCTGGGGCTTGAACCCAGGTCCTCTTGTATGCCAGGCAAGCACTCCAACTGCTGAGCCACTGCTCCAGCCACCAAATTTCTCATTTTACTATTCAGATGATGGCCTTCCTGAAAAGTACAGACAGTCATGCATTAATGATAGTCATGCATTATTTTGGGGGGTTTTTACATGTTGTCATAACTGAGGAACCAATTTTATTCCACTGGCATGAGGAGAAATATCTTTTGGTAATATTTTTCCTGTGTTGAAATTTTTTCAGAATATCAAGTGTCTTAATCAAAGTCCTATGTTTTTTTTTTTAAATAGTGGATTTATTGAGGAATCTCAATTAGCGGATACAATCATTGTGTTAGTCTTAGGCTGCCATTAATAAAATACTACCAATTGGGTAGCTTAAAGAATAGAAGTTCATTTCTTTTTCTTACAATCTGGAAATTCAAGATCAAGGTGCCCAGCAGGATTTCTATCTAATGAGGCCTCTGGTCCTGGTTTGCAGATAACTACCTTCTCTCTGTGTCCTCATATGGCGTGTTCTCTGATGCATGTGGAGAGAAAGAGAGAGAGAAAGAGTGAAGAAGAGACCATGAGCAAGCACTCTGATGCTTCCTCCTTTTCTTATAAGGACATCAGTCCTGTTGGATTAAGTCCCCACCTTTAGGAGCTCACTTAATCTTAATTGTCTCCACAGAGTACCCATCTCCAAATGTAGTCACTTTGGGTTAGAGTTTCAATATGTAATAGCTTGGAGGGACATAATTCAGTTCATAACAGTCATGAAACAGTTTTATTTATTTTTCCAACAACAGGTTCCCAACTGGGCTGTGTGAATCCCATCTTTTCCAATAGGTCATAGGTTCTATGATAATAGCTCATCCAGTGTCTATATATTTAAGTTTTCAAATTATATGACTCAAGTCTTGTTTAGTTTGAAATGTTCTTTGGTTTGACCCTTTGATCTTAAATTCAGTTCTTAGTCTTTTCTCTCAAAGACTAAGACTGTAGCTCTAGCTTCTGTGAATTTAGGGTGAAGGTTCATGGCTTCAAACACTCTCCTCTTGTGAGTTAGCTCCTCCTAAGGGAGATAACTGATAAAGGGAGAGAAGTCTCCATGGACTAGTAGTAGTATAGTCCTGTCTCTGTGGATTTTCTTTGCTCCTCTGGACACAGGTTGATGAGTTGTTGAATGAGCCTGTGTGGCACGCGTTCATCTGTGTGCTCTCCATTACGGTCCTGCAGCAAGATCTGGCTCTTCCCAGCTTTTTCCACCCCCACACCTAGTCCCCATTGAAGACTATCCTCATGGCTCTAGTTGCAGAGTCCCCTTTCCTGGTTGCTGTTCATCTGGGTGGGATCCCAGAAAGATGGTTCACATTCAGTTATCTTTCTTGCACGTTCTTAATCCATGACAAGAACATCTTTGCCCCACAGGTAGTGCAGGATGCCTCATGGCTGCCACTGCCCCTCAGACTTATCATCTGTCTCTAAATTTAATTTCTCTTTAATATATAGCAGATAAGGGGCTGGAGCAGTGGCTCAGCGGTAGAGCACTTGCCTGGCATGAAGGAGGAACCAAGTTCAAACCCCAGCACCACATACACAACTAAATATTTAAAAAATAAAAAGCAGATGAAAATCTGAATAAAATTGATTCTTTCTCTCTCTCACTCTCCTGCCCTCTTTTGTATACACACACACACACACACACACACACACACACACACAGAGCAGGTAAGCAAGACTGCATATTCTGCATTCCAAGGATAGGAGGTGCATTTAGTTTCACAGTAAACCCTGGAATCTGAAAGGCAGGAGCATAAAAATAAGCCCATCCCCACTGTTTCCTTTCTCCTTCCCTCCCTTCTCCCTCTGTTTGATTTTTTGATCATTATCACTGCCTCTACTTTATTTTGTGAATTATAAACCTGTGAATTTCCTTTATCTGCCTTGGTTGTACTTCAGTAAACATAGCTGCTGCACATAGCAGGCTTATTCCCTGAATTTTCATTACATTTACTGAAATGAGTAGCATGGAATCACTAGATCAGTGAGTTCCAGTTCTATATTTTTGAGATAAAATCTGATGTCTATCCTGGTTTGATCAAATATGGAAAGGAGGTCAAGAGACATATAGTAAAAACATAACCATAGCAGCCCCAAGAGTGTGGGATGAGTTGTGAACTGGCAAATACCCCATGACTGACCACAATATCTTCTCAAGACTTTAAAACTGAAGCTGGGCACTGTGGTGCCACCTGTAATCCCAGTGGTTTGGAAGCCTGAGGCAAAAGGATTCCAAGTTCAATGCCAGCGTGGGCAGCTTAGCAAGACTCTGTCTCAAAATAAAAAATAAAAAGGGTTGGGGATATAGCTCAGTGGTAGAGTGCCCCTGGCTCAATCTCCAGCACTATACATGCATGCACGCATGCATGCATACACACACACAAATATTCTAGACCTGAACTGTATCACAAAATTCTTCAAGGATTCAACTCTAATAAAGATAAATTATTTTATAGAAAAGTCTTTCATACAACCATTTCAAAACCATATAAAAACTTAAAATTCAGTAATTTCTCAGTTGTTTTGCATAAATACAACTTCAAATCAAGTTGTATAAAATTTGTTTTAAATTTATCTATAAAATTCCCCAAAGTATAGCTTGGGATTTGAAACAATTCTGAAAGAATTGACCTCGTAAACTTCAACCAAGCCAAGTAAAAGTGATTTTAAAGAGAGAGAAACATGCTGGGCACAGTGACATATGCCTGTAATCCCAGAGGTTCAGGAGGCTGAGGCAGGAGTGTTCCAAGTTCCAGGTCGGCCTCAGCAACTAAGTGAGGCCCTAAGCAACTTAGTGAGACACTATCTCAAAATAAAAGATAAACAAGACTGGGGATGTGACTCAGGGATTGAGCACCTTTGGGTTCAATCTCTGGTATCAAATTAAGAGAGAGAGAGAGAGAGAGAGAGGCACGTTTCATTTCCTGGGAATTTCTCTCATTAGGATGTTTACCTTCAGTAGTTTCAGGCACTTCCTCATGTACTAACATAAGTGATTTGTAAGCAGTTTTCAATATTGTGCTGAATGGATGAGTAGGTGGAATCAGAGAAATTGGCTTGATAACAAAGTATAGTAGATTGCTTCCAATTTAGTGAAGTCAGTTTTCTTTCCACAGAGTATTCTGCTGATGGATATGCTGAAATGAACTCATGCTTTGGGAAGGATGTCTTATCATGAAATAAAATTTGTTACCCAGTATTTGGCAGTAGGGTAAAATGATGGCTAAGACATGTAAAGTCACTCTTTAAGCCTCACTTTCCTCACTAGCAAAAAGGTGTTCTGGATTTTAGAAATCCTCCCTTGGAAGATGTCTTATGTATTTGCAGTCAGATGTCTGCTGGGATTGTAGTTACCTGATGGCTTGACTGGCCTGGGTGTCCAAGATGGCTCACCCACACGGTTGGCAGCTGAGGCTGGCCGTTGGCTGGAAGCTCAGCTGTCATTGTTGATTAGAAACACCTATACAGCACTTTCCAGCATGATGGCCTTTAGTAGCAGGACTTCTTCAGTGGTGTCTTATTTTTCCTGAAGCAGACATCCCAGGAGAGCCTGGTGGAAGTTGTAAGGCCTTTATATGACCTTGTCTTGGAAGTTACGTGACATCATTCTGCCATACTCAGTTGATCAAAGCCTATAGGTTTGAAAGAGAGTACATAAGGTCCATCCTGTTGATGGGAGGAGTGGCAAGGTCACATTGCAGAAAAGTATCTGAGATAGGAGATACTGCTGTGAGCATATTTAGAAAATACCATCCGCTACATGTAGATAACATTGCAGACTGCATGAGTTTTGTAAGCATCAAATGACAAAAGTGCGTGGTGAAGTGCTTAATATAGCGCCTGGCATACTGGGAAAGCTCAATAGATGTCACTGCTCTTATTACTCCAGCACTACTACCCTTTGAGAATTTTTCAGTTTGGGGTAAACACCATTTTGATGTTCTGAATTGCTTTCTGGTTCTCCGAAATGTCTGATTAAGTTTAGACAGGTCAAGGCCAAAAAATACAAGTGAAATTGGATGGAACTGTATTGTGGTTACCTTTGAGGTGTCTTTTTGAATTCTGAAGTACAGAGCAGCTTTCTGTGTGAAATGAGGGGAAATTCTCTGAGGCTCTCTTGCTGGCTTTGAGATAAAGAAAATGCTCTGGTTTGGAACTTTCACCAGAGTGTTAGCAACTATTGCTTTTGCCTTTGTTTTCTCACCTTTAAATCTGTTGTAATGATGAAGTGGATGTAAACTTTCTTATCATGGTTTGCAGGAGTGCTCTTTAGGATTGGAAGAGTCACAGATGTTATGAAGTTTAGCAGTGGTAACTTTACCTTCTCAAAGTAATTCAAAATGAGCGTCCCAGACAATGAACCTACCTCTGACAAGCTCAGTTTGTTCTTTGTTGTCAAGCTGTGATGATGTAGATTCTCCTCTCCTTGACTTCAGAAAGCGATGTCACAGCTGCAGTAAGTAACAGGCAAATGATGTTTTCTTTATCAGCCTTTGGCTATGAAAAGTGTTCTTCATCACTGTGGGATGAAGGACATCTTTGTACCTGACCACTTTGATTTGACAGTATTGTCAAACAGGTTTTGACTCAAATAAATATTCAGTTCTGTCAGGAATGATAAATAGAATTTTTGTGGCCTTGTTTCAGTCAAATATAAAGTGATTTAAGTAAGGAAAAATATTAAAATAACATTTTGTTTTATTTTTTACTACAAAATAATTTATGTTCCTCATAGGAAATTGTAGAAGATCCACGGGGAAAAAAAAGAGAGAGAAAACTAAAAATTGCCTGCATTCTTATCACCTGGATGCAATAATTATTAAAATTATTAACATTTTGGAATGTATATCCTGGGCATATACATAGACAAGCATACCACAGAGTTTTAAAGAAATGGAAAATATTATTTAGCATATTTGCATCTTGCCCATAGGTAAATTTAGAAGTGGAAAAATCAACAAACATTAATTATTTTACTATTGGCTAAATATTACTGTAGTTATTGGGCCCTAGGGAAGAAATGTAATTCATGTCTTTGCAACTTTGTGGCTTGAAGGAAAATCTTCCAAATGTCAAGGTTTAGTCAAAGATGGATCCAGGTTTTGTGAGTCTTGAATTACACAATTTAGGAGGCCCTCTCAAGAAAAAAAGATACAAAATTATAAATATATCACTGTAAAGTTCAGTCCTTGGCCCTCAAAAGGGCCTGAGTGAGTGAGGGACCCTGAAGACTTAGCTTCATCAACTTCATAGTAAATCTGCTTTGGGGTCTAATGGGCCTCCCTTTTCAGCTTCCTTCACCTGCTACAGATCATATTCAGCAACTGTCATGTTGCTTATATCTTGTGTGCTCTCCTGGGTCCTTTTGTATTTTGCTGGAAGTCTTCCAGCATTTTATTTCACAAAGGCTTCACTGGTACACTATACTCAGAGTGTTTGTAATTGTTTGGATTAATTTAGAAATAAACCTAATTAACTTTTTCCCAACTAATAAACAAACTAATACAAAAACAAATAAAAACTAATAAAATTATCTTTGAAGGTGGGGATGGGGAGAGATGGAAGGGTGGGAATGAGATTCTAACACTTTTTGTATAGTTTCATCCTTTTACTAAATTAAAGCATTACTTTAAAAAATAAATGAATAAAAATGCACAAATTGGGGCTGGAGTGGGGGTTGGAGGTTAGGGTGCTTGCACAGCATGCGTGAGTACGTGAGTTCAAACCCCAGCACCACCTACACAACAATGTCTCGGAGCAATGAAATTCACATGAAAAACTAAATAAAAAATTGTTTCTCTCTTTCTCTCTCTCTCTCTCTCACTGTCCCTCTCTCTAAAAAATTTTTTTAAAAATGCACAAATCTTTTTACATCCTCAAAAGTTTGAAGCTATTTGTCATTGAGTATTGAATGTTGTTGAGAAGTTTGGTGCCATTCTTATCCTTATTTCTTTTCTTTTCTTTTTTTTTACTCCTTATTTCTTTTGGTGACTTGTTTTGTCACTTCTCTGGAAGCTCTCAGGATTTTGTCATTACCCTTGGAGTTCTGAAATTTCATTAAATTGGGTCTGGGATCCTTTTAAAATTAATTTTGTTTGGCTCCCTATAAACCATTTTACAATGAAGACAAAGTTTAGGGGGATCTTCGATCTTCTTTTTTCCCACATTTTTATAAAAGAGAAAATCAGTTTTATTTATTTTTTTGTCTGGCCTTTGTTTCTCTGACTCTTAGCTGTGTAGGTAGTGCTGGGGTTTGAACCCAGGTCCTTACACATGCCAGGCAAGCACTCCAACTTTTGAGCCACCACTCCAGTCCTATTTTCCCACATATTTTTAAGTTAATGCATTATAATTGTACATAATGATGGGATTTTTTGTTACATATTTATACATGCACACAATATAACAATATAATTTAGCCAATATCACTCCCCAGCTTTTCCTCCTCCCTGTCCATCTCCTACCTCCTGGTCTCTTGCCTCTACTGATCTTCCTTTGGTTTTCATGAGTTCTCCCCCATACTTTTCTTTTCCTTTTTCCTCTCTATCTTCCACATAGGAGAGGAAGCATGTGACCCTTGACCTTCTGAGTTTGACTGATCTCACTTACCATAATGGTCTCTGGTTCCGTTGAGGGGAATTTTCTTCAGCTACTTCTTTGAATATTTCTTCCCTTCCATTGTCTCAGTTCTTTGCAATTTGTAGACAGATGTTGACTTCTGAATTCATCCACTGTGTGTCTTACATATACTTTTTTACTTTTGAATTCTTTATTCTCTAATCTCTGTTACAGGACATTAAACTTAATTGATTTCTAATTAAATCTTCATGTTCATTTTATTGTTCAGACAGTCCAGGGAAATTTGTTGACTATTGCATTTTCAATGTCCAAAAATTTTTTTTGTTCTCTGATTGTTCCTTTCCGCTCACAGACCATATGTTTTAATGGATACCATATCCATTCAAATCATTACACAAATATTAGAAATTATTTTTAGGTTCCTGAGTCATCTTGGATTTCTTTGGTGTTAGTTGCCTGTTTGTTCATCTTTATGCTTTCTTCATGCTATTGACTTTTTTAAAAAAAAAGAGAAAGAGAGAGAGTCAATTTTATTTATTTTTTTCATGGACTTTTATTTTTCCTTTATTTATTTGTGTATGTGGTACTGCTGATTGAACCCAGGTCCTCACACATGCCAGGCTCTACCACTGAGTCACCTCTCCTGTCTGCTTTTGACTTTTAATCAAATATCTATTGGTATTTAGGCATCCAGTTATAGTCACAAGTAAAGGTGTTATTAAATAAACGTAGCTGGTGGGGGGTTTTCTCCCCAGTTGAGTAGGTAAATTTCCATAAGAGGCATTTCCCTTGAATGAGAGGGCTCACCTTTGGTTCTGAGTAAGTGGGCTAGTTTGTCAACAGGTAAACTTTTCTTTAGGGTGGGAGGGTGTGAATTAGGCAGGCTTCTCTGCATATTAACATTTTTCTCTATGATTTGGAACTCAATAGTTTGCTGTCAGGTATCAGTATCCTCTCTAGGATCCCTTTCTAGGTAGTTCATTAATTATTTATTTATTTGTATTGGTGACTGAACCTGGAGGTGCTTTACCACTGAGCTACATCCTTAGCCCTTTTTAATTTTTGTGTATTTATTTATTTATTTTTGCAGCAGGCTGCAACCACTGAGCTACTGCTCCAGCCCCTGTAAGAACTCTTTATATGAAACTAGGAATCAAAAGTGAGACATGGAGATTCAAGAAAAATTAAAATAAGTATGAGTTTTCCTGGAACGATGTGAGGAAAATAAAATCCCTTTTTAAAAAGCAATATTTTTCTTGCAAAATATAAATTATAAATTGTAGATATCAAGATGTTGCATTCTGAATAGACCAATTGATTGTAGAGACTGGAAAGAAGATTAAAAATTTAACAAGGGAAGGGGCATAACCAGATAGATTCATAGCTATATTATGTTTAATCTTTCAAGACCAGATAATTTCAAGGTTATTTAAACTATTATAGGTCTTAGCAAAAGATAGCAATTGCTATGACTCATTTTGTGAAGCCAACACAACTATAACCTAAAACCTAAAAATAAAAGAAAGGCACATATACCAGGCTTGCTTTAGAATATGAGTGAAAATTCTGCTGGGCATGACGGCGCATGCCTATGTAATCCCAACGACTTGGGAGGCTGAGGCAGGAGGATTCCAAATTCAATTAGCCTCAGCAGTTTAGTGAGGCCCTGAGCAACTTAGAGAGTCCCTGTCTCAAAATAAAAAATAAAAAGGGCTGGAGATATGGGGTCAGTAGTTAAGTGCCTCTGTCCTTGGATTCAATCCCTGGTATAAAAATAAATAAATAAATAAATAATGAGGGAAAATTCTAAATTAAGTACTAGTAAATAAAAATCTACTATTTAACAAAAGGATAATAAATCATGATCTATGATCTAAAAGGTTTAAAGAATATAATTGGTTCAATATCAGGAAACCTAGCACAATAATCTATGACAGAAACAAATTAAATTTAAAATACTATTATCTTATCAACAGATGTTGGAAAGTCCTCTGACAAAAGTTTTCAGCCATTCTTAATTCTAAAACTATAAAAATAGGAAAGAGGCAGTCTTAAGCAACAAAAACCAATTACCAAACACATGAGTAAAACTAATTGAAAGTGGTTTCAATTAGAATTAGGAACTAGATAAGGGAGCTTGATATCAACATTGTCATTTGACATTATCGTATAGACTTTCTAGCTAATATAATAGCACAAAATTAAATAGGTAGTTGAGTTACTGGAAAAGAAGAGATAAACACATTTCTTCAAGTTGGTAATATAATTGTATAAAATTCAAGAGATTTAGTGAAATCACTAGAATTAATAAGGAAGTAAGTAAATGGGGCAAATAATGTATTCACAATATGAACTCTAGCAATAAGAACTATAAAATGCTGATGTATATGTTTCACAAGAAAGGTAAGATCTTTATGAAGAAAACAATTGTACATTTAAAATTTGACAAAAGGAAAGACATACTATGTTCTTGAGAAGTCCTATTAAAAAACTTATTATTTCAAAAGGAAATCCAGTGTAACTACAATTACAGTATTCTGTATGTTTGTGTATATGTGTGTAAAACAAAGTTTAAATAAAAGATAAGTGCTTCAGAATAGCCAAGGAATATTTTGTTAGGGAAAATTAAAAACAAGCAATGATGAGTTTGCCCTCCAGTATAGGAATAGCTGTATAACAAATCAGGATGTATATTGACATAAAGATAGCAAGTGGACTAGTGGAATAAAATGGAGGATCTAAAATGGATCCCATTGTGTATGAGATTCAATATTAGTATATTAGGCTAGGGATATTTAAGCACTAGCAGATTCAGTACTTGGTAGAAGGGAAAGAAGGTCGGAAGGGTCTAGCTCTTTTATAAGGTTGCACATTGATCCCATTCATGAGAGCTCTGTCTTAAGGATTGAATCACCCTGAAATCTCCACTTGTGGGCAGAAATAGTGTCTCAGTGGTTATGGCGCTTGCCTGGCATGAGTGAGGCCGTGGATTAGAATTCCAGCACCACGTACACAACAAAGTGTCATAACAACAAAAGCCACACGAAAAACTAAATAATTGTTTCTCTCTCTCTTTCTCTCTCTCTCTCTCACTGTCCCTCACTTAAAAAAAAAAAGACCTCTACTTCTCAATATTTAAGTTTCAACATGAATTTTGTGGGACACAAACATTCAAGCTATAACTCTAGGTTACAAGACAATTATATTTGGAACTTTTTTTTTTTTTAACAAAATCTTTCCAGGCTAAGAAAGTATGAGCTTGCCCTCCCATACCTGAATAGCTATGTAACAAATGTTTGTTGGTAGAGCACTTGCCTCACATGTCTGAGGCCTTGGGTTTGATTCCCAGTACTGCAAAAAATAAAAATAAATAAATAGGAAAGCTTGTTGGCCTTTTTAGTTGACTGATTTGGACAAACGCTCAAGTCTATAAGCACAAGACAGAAAAATATAGATTTAACTACAAAAATTTTTTTTTAAAGAGAGAGGGAGAGAAAGAGAAAGAATGATTTTTTTATTTTAGCATTTTTTAATTAATTATCAAATATAACTGCTAACCAAGTATTCCAAATCAGATGAAAGAATGAATTCTTATTTTTTTTTTAGTCTGGACTTTGTTTCTCAGATACTTAGTTGTGCATGTGGTACCGGGGTTTGAACCTGGGTCCTCACACATGCCAGGTAAGCTCTCCAACCATTCAGTTACCACTCCAGCCCCGATTTAACTAAATTTTAGATAATTGATATATAAATATTTTTGCTATTTCCTTATCTGTTTAATAATATGAAATGGTTAGTTCAGGGCCTTATTTTCTTAAAGCATTTATGTCAAGTACTTCAAGGTACTTTGAAATTATTAATTAAAGCTTATAATTTTTGTCTTCAATTTTAATCTCTAACCAAGATCAAATTAAAGAATATGGTTCTTATTTTATAGTTGGAATTATTTTAATATTTTAAAATTGAATATAATAATTGATTTTCTTATGAATATTTGAAATTCTCACTATCCTTGGCTTATTAAAAATTTAAAAATTGAATTAGATGGTGGATTTTGGGTGTTCATTGTACTATTCTATAAGATTTTTCTGTACTCCTGAACATTCTGTAATAAAAAGTTTGAAAAAAATAAATCTACTTATGTAATTACAAGGAACATTTTGGGTACTACAGAAATGATAAGAGAAGGAAGGGAGTGAGAAATGGGAAGGAACACAATGGTTGCTTTAGTTGCAAGCAGGAAGTCATTACCCTCTTTTTTTCCCTCATGGGCAGCAGAGATGCCAGGCAGTGTGATAATAAATATTTAGCTTAGATATAATCAGGAATGTTCTTCTGGAAACCATGCAGCTTTTTGCTTTGTCTTTAAGAGCTTCATGGATGCTTTCTGTCTAAGATGGTGGAAGCCACCCAGGAGGGTGCTATCCTTTGGTTACAGAGAGGAAACAGAAAAGTGGTTCCTTAAACAGGCCTGGAGGTTGCTGCAATTCACATGCAGGTATAGAGTTAGCTGGACAGTGCTAGGTAGGAATGTAGATTAGGTTTTGCCTGCAATTGACCCACTGGTCTCCACAGGTTTCTCTTTGTGCATGAGCTTTTCGTTGCATCCTATCCAGAGACCCTGCAGTTCGTGGAGCCCAGCTGTTTATTCTTCTGGCAATTAAGAGTTCATGCCAATTTGGCACCTACATTACGGAAGCAAGAGATTTTCCAAGAGAAACAATCTTCATGTCATTAGTTAGGCAAATTTCCGTGACAGTGGAAATTAATTCATGCAAAAGATTAGTTGGTGCTGACTATATCCAGAGGCACATTGAGATTATTTAGTCTAGTGGATAGTTTCCAGAGTGTCGCACATGTAACACCTTAGGGTACAGGCTATGGATTCTTATCTTGATTTTAATCCTGATACTCCCATTGACTAGCTATGTAACTTTAGAAGCAAGTGTCTTAATGTCTCTGTGCTCCAGTTTCCTCCTTGGTGGGTTGGGTATTATAATAACACCTCTCATAGGGTTTTTGTTATGGTTTGAATGTGAGTTGTCCCCCAAAAGATCATGTGTGACAATTCGGGAAGGCTGAGGTGAGATGATTGAATTATAAAAGCCTTAACCAACCAGTGAGGCAACTGTAGGCTTTTTGGGTGTGGCTGGAAGAGGTGGGTCACTGGGGGGGTATGTCTTTGGGGTCTATATTCTGTATCTAGGGTAGAGTTGCTCTCTCTACTCTGCTTCCCATTGTGTATTCTCTGAAGCCATGCCTGCCGCCATGATGTTCAACTTCACCTCAAGCCTCATGGAATGGAGCCAGCCATCTCTGGACATAGACCTCTGAAATTGTGAGTCTCCAAATAAACTTTTCCTCCTATTTTTTTTTTGTTAGGTCCTTTAGTCACAGCAGCAGAAAGCTGACTAAAACAGTTTTCTTGGAGGGTAAAATGAAATAACATGTAAGGTGCTTGGAATAGTCCATAGTAAGTATTCAGTAACTGTTGACTATTATTATTTAGCTTTGTTTCATTGCATCTTCTTTGACAAGCCCTGTACTCCTTATTTTCCAACATTTCAGCTACTTTTAACAAATCCTAAATTACCTCAGGGCTAAGAAACAGCTACTTACTCTTGGGATTTCCTAAGTCACCCAAATGGGGCGGCAAGGGTGTTAGCAGTGGGGTTCCAGATTCCTGTTTCTCTAGCCCATCAATGTTAAATTGTTAGGTGAGAGAACTCTAACCCTGCTTTTGGGTTCTGTTGGTGAGGAGCAAGTGAATCAAACTATGGAAATGACCTTGGAGTCTCCCCTGTGTTCTCCCCTTGAGCTGAAGTTATAACTGTGGTAAATGAGATATATTGAACTCAACCCTAGGCAGTGCCAGAGACCCTGCTGGATTATTGGAGTAACTTCCCTAACAAGTCCTTGGTATTAGCCATTTTTAGGAGACTTTGTGACCCTGTGCACCTAGTTCAAGCCTGGCATATTTGGATTGCTTCCCAGTTTCTGTGAAACTTTTAAATGTGGAGTCCCAAGTATTGACCCACTGAGGAAAGCTTCCCTTCTCTGCAGTGAAGCGACAGAGCTACTCTTGGGGTTCATTACAACACTGCAATAACAAGGCCCCAGGCACTTCTAATCCCTGGGTTGTTGATTGGTCTAACTTTAGGATTGGAAGTTCCAAATCCCTCGGCTATTGATTTCTCTAAGTTTAGGACTGGAAGTTTGCTCATTTTTTCCCCAGTTGCAGAGCTTACTAACTTTGGATAAAGTTTAATGAGCCTTGCTGAAAGAGTGAAGAAAAAAATGGCAGGCAAGGTCCTTCCAAGGGCTGGACCAGTGGGGCTATGCCCATGGGCAGATGCCATGTGCACTGTGTGGCTATGATGGCTAGGAGTGGACCACACTCCATAGCACACCTGATATTTTCTTTCTTTGTAAGAGGGAAAGAGGGATGTGGGAGGGGGAATAATCAATTTTGTTTTTGCATCTGGTCTTTGTTTTTCTGACACTTGGTTGTGTATGTGGTGCTGGGGTTTGAACCTGGGTCCTCGCACATGCCAGGCAAGTGTTCCAACTACTGATCCACCACGTTCAGCCCCTGATATCTTATATATATATATATAATTTGTTTGCCTCCCTTATTGGAAGGAAAACTCCTTGAAGGCAGAGACTTTGACCTGAGCATATCTCTAAAAACAGTCTCTTCTCCTGCAGCCATCGTAAGAAAATGTCCATCTTTTTCATCATTGCCATTACTAGATATTATCAACAACCTTTAGAATTTTTGTCAATTTGCATATAAAAATAACATCTCATATTGTTTTTTGTTTCCTCTTTTGCTAGTGAGGTTGAGCATCTTTTCATATATTCCTTAATCATTCGTGTATCTTCTGTGACTTACTTGTTTATATAGTCTTTACATAGATAAAACCTTTATATTCTGAATTGTTTTCCTTTTCTTTTTTTATTTGATTTTATTTTTTCCTTTTTCTTTTTTTAGAGAGAGGGAGAGAGGAAGAGAGAAACAATAAATTTTATTTATTTTTTCATCTATTCTTTGTTTCTCAGATGCATAATTTCGTTATGTGGTGCTGCTCCAAGTTTTCATTGATTTACATATAAATTAGATTAGATCTGGAGTGGTTACAGTGCTTGCCTGGCATGCACAAGGATGCGGTTCGAACCCCAGTACCAGGTACACAACCAAGTGTTGGAGCAACAAAAGCCACATGAAAAACTAAATAAAATTGATTCTCTCTTTCTGTCTCTCACTATCCCTCTTTCTTTAAAAAAAAAGAAAATGAAATTAGATTAAGTGTATCTTTCCAAGTAGGCTGGAATTTCTATAAAGGCAGAGACCACGCTTCTTCATTACTGTAGCCCTAGTGTTTGGCATATAGTAAGCTCTAAATACCTGCCCCCTTCCTCTATTCAGTAACTTTCAGAAAAGGCACAGGGTTCTGTCATGGATCAGAGATTTGTAAGGCTTCCAGGTGTTCCATCTATTGGTTCACTCATTTATCTGTCATGATATATAATATCATGCCACTCAGAACTAAAATTCTGGGCCTGGTTGGAGTCAGCCAGCAGAGCAGACAGTATGAGTCATGATTTGAACATTCTTTTGAACATTTGCATATCTTCCTTCCCATGTCAAAACAGATACTTATTTATGAATTATATGGCAGATGTGCCCCCTGTCCTTTACATAGTTTATGTCTATGGTAGAGAGATAGACATTAGACAAGTATCCATAAGTTTAAGAATTTTACAAATGGGAAGTTGAATG
This sequence comes from Aplodontia rufa, assembly GCA_004027875.1. Classification (NCBI taxonomy): domain Eukaryota; kingdom Metazoa; phylum Chordata; class Mammalia; order Rodentia; family Aplodontiidae; genus Aplodontia; species Aplodontia rufa. The sequence goes on along the minus strand of PVKS010021559.1, from coordinate 8,939 downwards.
TACCAGGGAGACATAAACAGGAAGTTCAAGTCTGGTTTGGGGGCTCAGGGGAAGGCTCCCCAGCATAAGGAATAATTAAGCTGAGATCCAGAGGATAAAATGAGAGTTAGACAAGGCTGCAGGGAGTAGTGCATGTGCAGGCCCACTAAACTCATAAAGAAGGTATCTAATTGGAAGCAGGGTGCAGCGAGTTCTGTCCAGTTCTCCTCTTGTGAACAGGGGCTGGACCCATCCACACTCTGGGTTGACTCCTCTTCTATCATGAATGGGTTGGCTGAGATGCTCCACATTGGCCTGGACTTTGGGCCAGGTATGGAGGGCAAACACAGCACAAAACAGAACAGGGAGTAGTGTGTAAGTGGACACATCTTGGAGCTCCTCTCTCTGACTTGGACACCACATGGTCTGCTGTGAAATCAGTATCACTCAGAACTCTTGTTGGAGCAATATTAAGTATCATCATCACCAGCAGTTTTTACTCATTTCTTTATTAATATAGAAAAGGAGCCCAAGGCAGCTGGACCAGTAGTTCACAGCACCAGGAGTTAATACTATTCTGGAGAAAGGGTTTGCTTTACAAAAGTGAAGGAGCAGGCAGGAGCTGCCCTGCTTCTGGGGCCAGGCCCAGCCTACTGCCCAGAACCTCAGAGCAGAATGTGGAATGAGTCCCTGGGAAAGGGCTGACAGGTACTTTGGAGGCTGGATGGGCTGGAGACCATGGGGACAGATGGTAAGGACAGATAGATGATCAGGCAGTGAGAACCATCCTGAGGATGATAAGGGCAGGGAACTGCTGACTTGAGGCTCCCCAGTGGGTCATGGGCAAGAGCTCTTGGCGGTCCTCAGCTCTGGGGACAGGTAGGAAATGCTGTGAAAAGTAGTGGGCATGGCGAATCCAGACAAGGCCCTGGGGTTGAAGGGCTTTCCACCCCCCTCCACCAGGAGCCACTTTGCTGTATACTACAAGTGGGGCTTCACGCCCAAGGCACAGAGGGAGACTTAGAGGTCTCCCATTGGGGGAAAGATGGTGCGAGAAAGGAAGAACTTGAGTGTCCCTATTTAGGCAGCCAGGACAGCCACAGGGCAGGACAACAGCATGTCTGTGTAATGAGGCTAGAATACAGGACAAGGATAGGCTTGAAGTCAGCTGGTGACCAAGACCAGCCCCTTGGCAATGGTGCCTGCCTTGAACCTGCTAGTTCACTCTGCCAGAACTTTTATCACTCAGAGCTGTGTCACCATGTCCTGCCCCGGGCTGTTTCCTTATCTGCCAATGAGGGCTCTGGATATGACCCCTTAGGTCATAAAAGGGACTCTGAAACTGAACAAAGCTTCAGGGCCTGCTCTTGGTAGTTAAAGTAGGAACTGATCCCAACCAGACCCTGGATGGAGCTGGCATGGGACAGGAGTCAGGGGGTGATGGAGGAAGATGTTCTTGCTTGGGACCCACCCCCATAAATACTCCAGAGCTAGGAAAGGCTTCTGGGAGACCTCCTCTGCTCAGAGGAATGAAAGGCCACATAGGGAGGCAATGTGGCTTGGTGTAATCCCTTCACAACTGTCATCTGGGTAGGACTTGGCATGGAGAGACTGGAGTGGCACTGAGCAACCCTTCATATTCTTCCCAAGAGTGGGGAGCTCAAGGCTTCTTGTGGCTTCTGCCTCCAGCACTCAGCATGGGATCAGAAGTTGTCTTTTTCACGGTGGTCCTATCTTGGGGACAGCCCAAGACTCTGCCTGGCTGGCACGTGTTAGTGAGGAAAGAACAGAGGGGTGATTAAGCAGACAGGGAGGTGAGAGCAACTCTCTGGCTTTCTCCTCTTCTTCTAGCAAGAGCAGCTCAATCCACTGAGTCACAGATCTCTTCCACTACAGCATTAAAGATGTGTGGCTGGTCGGCATAGACATGGTGCGACGCACCCTCAATCTCCTGTGGAAAAAAGACCCACATGGGGGGAATGGCCCTTTATTCTTAATATTGAAAAGCTGTCCAACCATTTCTTCTCCTCTTAAACTTGTCACCCACCAGTTCTTATCAGAAATGTGTTATGGTTTGAATATGAGGTATCCCTCCAAAGTTCTTATATCAATGCAATTATAAGGACCATAATCCTATCAGCATATTTATCCATTTGATAGATTAATAATCTGAATGGATTACTGTGGGGTAACTGTAAGCAAGGGCATGGCTGGAGTAAATGGGTCACTGGGGGGCATGCCTTAGAGATTACACATTTTGTCCCTGGCTCCTCTAACTCTGCTTTCTGGCTGTCATGAGCTGAGCAATTTTCCTCCACCACACCCTTCTGCCATGATGTTCTGCCTCACCTTGGGCCCAGAGCAATGGAGTCAGCTGGTTGTAGAATGGATCTCTGAAACTGTGAACCCCAAATAAACTTTTCTTCCTCTAAGTTGTTCTAGCAGGTGTTTTGGTCAAAGCAATGCAAAACTGACAATATATAATGCCCCACCTTTCTTCCTGGATCTTGGTACTTTCCTTTGAGAACCAAAGAATCTCAATATCCTCTTCTTCTTTGGCCATTCATTCTATCTTTCCTTCCATGTGAGCCCCACTATTATTTTGCTCCTTTCATCCAAAGCCCAGTAAAGCAGGGCCCATGGGTGGCACCCAGCCTAATTAGGCATGCTCCTTGGCAAATAAGGGAAAGATGTAAAAAAAAAAAAAAAAAAAAAAAGAAGGCAGAAGTGTGGCAGGAAGTTTTTGTGGCAGCCTCTACTATTTATGACATTGGTTTGGAGCAGGAACTACTGGGGAGGGATGCTGAAGTGGCAGTGCGTGTGTGCGTGCGCCTGGCTATTGGATGAGAACCTGTCTTTTAGCTGAACTGGGCTACCCAGAAGGAGGAAGTCTAATTCTGACATTCAAACCTTTCAAATTCACTGCCCTTTCTCAACCTGTTCATTCTTCTTTTTACCATTATTCCAATCACCGTTCTCCACCCCAAAGCTGAGAGTTGATTGATGGGGAGTCAGTCAACATGTGCTGGCATTCAAGTCGCAGCATTTCCATCTCAGCTCCCACTCCTTGGGGGGACCAACATACCATGTCTCGGACATAGGAATCCGGTCGCTGCATCTTCACTTTTTTCCCAGTGCTGGTATCTATCCAGGTGTTGGCCCCATAGATCATGGTGATGGGTACATCTTTTCGAATTAAGTGAATTCGCTCCAACATGGGGCGCCGGGCCCAGCCAAAGGATTCCATCATGGCTTTGAATGCCGTTTCACCACTGACAGAAGCAATGTAGGGGGAGGCAATTAATGTAATAAATCTTGCAGCAGAAAATGTCAACTTCAGAGTCTGGAGGAAAATGTTAGTTATCTTTGTATTTCCCTCAAAGCCCAGTAATAGGCTTATTACATACTGGTAGGATTAGGAGATGATCGAATCTCCACACTATGGAAAACCCCATGGCACAGAGAACTGTCCAAGAACTGAGTGGGTTGCTTTAACTTGGGAAATATTTATGTGTCGTGCCCTGGGCTGTTGAGGGGATATGAACAGACAGATGAGGTGCCTGCCCTCGTGGAGCTCACATTTTTGGAAGGTGATGTTAAATAGCTAGCTAATCATATGACTAAACATTTAACTTAAAATTTTGTGGGGATTATGAAAGGGGGGTAGAGAGCCATAAGAGTACATCAGGGACTTAGACTGCTAGGTGGACGGTGATGGAACCACTTGAGGTGAACTCTGAAGAGTGAGGACTGTATCAAAGGGCATCCTGGGGAGACTTTGGGATTAAAAACCAGTCTTTTGAGGACTAGGGGAACAGTAGTTTCTGCTAAAGAGAAGCAACAAATGCCAACTCAATCTATTTTACTTCTTGTTCATTTCCTATACAGTAGTAATTGAGGCCATACTATGAGGTGTCAGCAAGGCTAGAACAGAGCCAGATTTCTGAATTGGTCTGTAGCTTTTGTGGGAGGTAGGAGACATTGGGGACAATGCCACCACCAAGGCTAGATATTCTCCTGGTCTCCTTTGCATCCCTGGGATGAATTCTTCCCAGACCACCAGAAACTGAGAATTTTTCCTTAACATGTTACAGCATAGCCAATAAATCATGGACTTTGGAGTCAGACAGACATGAATTCAAATCTTGAGTGTTTTCTTAGCAAGTCATGTAAACATGATATACCTTAATTTTCTCATGATTAGGAGAAAGAAAATATGTACAAAATCCCTAACCTTAGGTGAGGTGAAGTAGTACCCAGGTACCCAAACATTTTTCTCTTGGCCAGATTTCATGCTTTCCAAGTGATTGGCCAAAGTCACTGTGAAATTATTAGTTACAACTCAAAAAAACACAAGGAATTATAAAATTGAGCAATGGTAATTGGGGTGAGGGAATTGGTTATCCTGATGTCATCACTGCTTCTTCTAGCACGTGAATGAGTTGCAAGATTATAGATTTTATGGCTTGGATTAGGAGGCAATTGTACAGAACTAGATCCAGGAAAGGGAAAATTCTGAGGGAAGCCATGAGCAGGAAGCCGGGGGTCTCTGGTTTGACTGCTGAGAGTTTCTGTAGCACAGCTTTCTTGGGCCCTTCTATTACCTGGCTCCTGTGCAAGGTTGGCTAGATAGCTTCCACATCATCCCAAAGGTATCTGGGTTTGCGGCTAATGCTGATAGTACTGCTAGAAGGCAGAGTCCCACCTTCCTCACAGCTTTGAGCCCAAGGTGGGTGACTTGGACAAGTCTGGAAAGAGGCGGGGCAGTGACCCTGGCTCTTGAGATGCTTCCCAGAAGCTTGGGGTGAGGCCTCTGCAGAAGTAGTGCCACCAACGTGGCCTTGTGGTATCAGCTGATCACAGGGCACTGCTGCAGAAGACTGCCTCCCTGGCTCTGTCCTGGCTGTCAATGTTGCAGGCTGGCAAGCCAGTGGGACCGGCTGTGTCAGTGAGTAGCCAGGGATAGGATTTCTTGAGGTTCCAGGGATATCCCCAAACCTCCAGAAGAGTGGGAATTTCTATCCCAATGATTTTATTTCAAAGTGCACATAATTAAACTAAATGTATATTCTTTACTAAACAATTCTATTAGTAGGAATATATTCTATAGATGTATCACATGTGTGTGCAAAGGAATATGTGCCAGAAGGTTCTCTGGAGCAATGTTCTGTGATGTCTTAGACTGAAAATGTAAGGAAATTTAGGAACCACAGCTTGGGGACAGAAGACTTTCTCTTTTTCCTTGCCTTTTAAAACAATACTATATTTGTATCACTTTTTAGTTAAAAAAAAAAAGTCTTTAAAAATGTTCCCTAGACTCTTGCCTATCAGGCCAAATGCCTACCTCTAGGGAAGAGGGAAGGCCTTTCTCTAGAGATAGACAGCATGTTCAATTTAATCTTTTACCTTCTATATCCCTTTGTGCCTATCCCTAGAGAACTCTCTGGAAATGATCAAGCCTGCAGTAGCTATGTTCCCCTGAGTCAGTGCTTAGTGGAAGAAGAATATAGCACAGTATTCCACAGCTAAAATTTTATCTCCAAACCACCCACCCCAAGTGAGCCCTGGGAGCTGCCCTCACCTGGGATTCTGTGCATTGCAGTGGTAGATATACTCTGATATGGTATCATCTTCAAAGAAGTCTGCAAACTTACGCTTGAAGTCTGGCCGGAATCGCTGTACCAGGCCAGGCCCTAGAAGGGGATAAAAAAAACATGGCTAGTTTGGGTAGTGCAGAGGATAATACTGGTATCTGTGTTTATTTAAACAACTTTAAAATCAAATGTTATTTCTCCTAATGGTTTATTTGCTTTATGCATTTAACATTATAGTGGTCAAAAGTCTGCTGCAAAGCTCCAGATGATTTCAAATGACATAGTTGGTCACCAAAAATTTAAAGATAGTCTAAAACATCACTGAGGAACAAGGTTATTTTCAGCTCAATGAAGTCTCAAGGTCTTTTCCTACAAGGATCATATAAGCTCTACTGGAGTCTATGTCTGAGATGTTTTTCTTTATAGTCTGAGCCATGTTCCCTTTCTCCCTGGGACCCTTGTAGCCTTTTAACTTTCTGAAGATAGTAGATGAAACTGGACCACTTCCCAAGAGCCCTCTCATTTTCAAGCCTGTAATAGAATATGTGGAGAGGTGACCTTAACGATGCTGGCATCTCAGGCTCAGGGCACTGTGTTAGAACAATCTGTTCCTTTCCCCTTTCTTGGTGGTACACATACAAGCAGAATGGCACCCAAAAGTGACTGAGAACTGGACCTGGTTGCCAACTTCTCATCTTTCTCTCTTCTGGTCTTCCCTCTGTGAGATATGGATGGGAGGTGCAGTGAGGCTATCCACAGGCCCTGCCCCCTTGCTGGCTCAGTCCTCCATGGCTGCCAGCCAACCATTCCAACTACAACAGTTCTGGTACCCTGCATGAATCTGGCCAGAGCAGAGGCCAGAAAAGGGGATAGTGGTTAGAGCAGGGCTTTTCTCTGTGGAGAGTCTGGTGGAGTCCATAGAGCTGCGAACCTTTAGGTCAGCCCTCTGCCCATGTACTCTCTTTGGCATCTATATCTCTTGCTATCCTTCTCTTCCAGAATTCCTAAATTTCTATCTACTACCCAAATGTTAATGCCCCCTCTTTATTTGGAACTATTCTGTTTTTCTTGATGGGACCCCAGAGATAACTTTTATTTAGCCATTAGCAGTTAACTCACAGTAATTCAACTATTGAACACTATTGTATAAATATAAGCCATTAGTAAAAAACAGATTCACTGTTTTCCATAAAGGGAATTGCTTTTTACTTCATCAGAATTAGTTTCCCAAAAGGGAAGGGTGTGGACAATGTGCAGTCAGAAGACCAGAACTGATACTCTTTCCTATGGCTAGCTTTCTACTTCTACTTCCTTTCCTCCTTTTACTCGAAGAATTGCTTGGTGCTCAGCAACCCAGAACAGATGAAGATGTAGTATTTTTTGGATCGCAGGACATGACTTAGAGGGGTTTGCTTGCCACTGTGGGTTATGTTGAAAGCTCAGGTTCTGACCCCTCTCTGCTGCAGGTGCTAGGTATGCCCTGGTTTGGGATCAAATGGTGGTTACTGCACCTGAATCATGAATAGGTTGTCATAAAAACTCACATGTATAACAGGGAGTCACCTTACAGGCCCTTCCTCTCTCTGGGAATCGAGTAGCTGTTTTGCTCTACCTTTTCTCTATACAGCAAAACATTTTCTTTTTTTTTTGTAATGCAGAGGAAGGGAGTAAAAATAACCCTCTGAAACATCCAAGAGATCTAGTTCAGATCCCACTTTTTATGAATAAGTGGAGTTGGTGGGAGACTAGATACAGTAAGGCTTGGTTGAATGAGACAGCCTTGTGTTAAGGAGAGGGTTTCTTCATCAGCAGGTTACTCACCCCAGGGCCCAGCTACTCGAAGAACAGCCAGCGGATTGGAACGCCCCAGGACAGATGCCACAGCCTTGACCCAGGTAGGAGGTGCACGGATCTCACTGGGGTCAGTTGGTCGGAGGGGAAAACCCCAGGGGTCCACCAGGATAAGGTGTTTAACTCTACATCATTAAAAGAAGAAAAAGGAGAAAATGCTGTATCTACTTGGAGGTACCACATCCCTTAAATCACCCAGGAAGAAGAGAACTATTAGAAATTAATACTGTAAAGTTCCTAGCAAGGTAAGAAGTCAGGTCATGAGGAAAAGGAGTGGCGGCCTCCTTGTTACCTTTCAGGGTACTTGATAGAGTAAGAAGTAGCCAAGAATCCTCCCAAACTGTGTCCTAGGAGGATCATGCTGGGGATCCCCATGGTCTCCCTCCATGTCTCTATTGAAGTCACAAACTCATCCTCGGCCCCCTCTGGGTCTCTTGGGAATGTTGGCCTTGAGCTTCGCCCAAAGCCAAGCAGATCAAAGGTATGTAGCGTGCGGCGGGCACTCAGTGAATCCATGTTGAGGATCCAGAGGCCCACACCACCCCCAAAGCCATGCACCATCACCAGCGGGGTGCGGTCCTTCTGCTCAGGGCTCACAGTCACTGTCCAGATCTTGTTCTGGTTTGGGAGAGACACATATCGAGCCAGGAACTTGTTCTGGAGACCTGGGGAGGGGAGAATCCCAGGATAAATCAACAAGACTGTTTTCTGACAGAAAAGTCCTTTGACCTGGACCATTGCTCTTCAGATTTCTCTTGACAGTCCTAAACCCTTCCCATCCTCCCTCAGCTCTTCCGTTCCACAACCCTGACAAAGACTTTCTGCTTGATCAAACTTTGGACAAGCTCCTCTTTACCTTGGCCTCCATTCTGTCTTCAGCCTGCCTAGTCCAGTCTTAGCAAGAATATTGCTAAGTGAGGTTAACAAAAATTCCCTCACTTTTTATAGTTGATCAAGGTCTTTGACCTTCCTTCAACAAGAATCCTTAAGTCAGTTTAGTAAGAACTTCCTTATCCTGGATAATTTTCTTCCTCTGAACCTCTCACCTTGCTCCTCAGTTATAATCCCCATTTGTCCCTGTAGCATTTGGAAGTCTTGAAAGGTCTTCCTAACTGATTCACTAAGTGTCAGAATAATTCTTTCATTTACACCATGCGCCCGAAGAATTGAAGTCCAAGCACAATTTGTATACCATTTAGTTTGTGAGTAATAAGAAAAGCCATCTTATTCCTTGAGGCTATGTGCTCAGCTTGCTTTGGGCCCAGGGAGGCAGTGACAACACTGATACCATGGAGCTCCTGCATTCCATCACTTTTGAACCTGGGGCTTGGCAGCTAGGCAGTGCTGTGGTCCAGCCAGGTGGAGGGAATTTTGGGACAGTGTGGAGCCTTGGGCTTGGGTACTGAAGTGGGGTAGTGTTTGCTCTTTTGTCACACAACAGAGTTGCCTGGGTGATGTAGCCTGGATCTTTCAATTCTTTTTGGGATTAAAGGCTGTGGCTGCTCTATGGCTGTA
>PVKS010021558.1:24130-35098 GCA_004027875.1 Aplodontia rufa | reverse complement strand
GCCTTCTGAGCTTGTGTAGGTCTGGAGATGTCATTAATTACCCCAGTCTTTATCATTTGGGCTTTTGTCCTCTGGGGATTGGTATGCGGCTTGTGGGGGGCATTGGGGTGACCGTGCAGGACCCACAGGAATCCTCATTACCCTGTGTTTCTGGCACAGCTCCCTCCTGGAGTCTGACAAGCACTTTCAGGGGTGCACTAAGAATGCAGGATCCTTTTCTGAGTACAAAAATATTGGAGCCTTCTTTCCCCAGATGAGTGGTAGTTTTTATGGCTGCAGAGTGCTTGGAGAGGTCACACCTGAGGAGTTGTGAGAGCAGCCCCAGGGAAGGGCTTCTCTCTCACAGGCCCCTCCTAGGCTCCTGCCTTGGGCCAACACACCCCTGGTAAAGGTGTGTCCATTGCAGGCCTTTGCTTATGTTCCTATGGCTATCAGTGTACTGGGTGGTGCAGAGGTCCTGGTCTGGAAGGGATCAATTTGCTGATGTAAACTGCCCACAGGCAGTTTATAGGTGATGGGTGGGGCTCTGGATGGTGGGTGGGGTCTAGAAGGTGGGTGCGGGTCTGGGAGGTAAGGGGATCTGAGTGATGGGCGGGGTTCTGGAAGCTGAGTCTCACTAGGACAGGAATGCCTCTGGCTGTGTGCTTCACAGGTGGGGATGCTGGGGCTGGAGTGCAAGGTCCCAGGCTGTGTGGCCAGCTGACAGGTGCCCATTGAAAGCATGCAGATCAGTACAAGGAGAACAGGAAGCCTCAGGCACCCTGAGTACAGGGCATGGTGCCTGTGAGGGCTCAGCAGAGTGCTGCAGGCTGCTGTGTTGTTCACCCCTGGGGACCTCCAGCTGCAGCCCCAGGTCCAGCCTCCAGGGCCAGAAACATTCCTGCCCTTCCTCTGATCAGCCTCAGGGGTTGACATGCCAGGGGAAGCTGAACCCCAGCTGGAGGTACCTTGTCTGCAGCCTCGGTCTCCCAAAAGTCTGACCTCCAAGACTCCGTGGGCCCAGCCACCCAGGGTGTTTTATGTGGGACTTGGCACTGATTCTGGGTGGATCCCAAGGAAGTGGAGGATGCTGGCTCACTCCCCTCTTCCTCTCATCCTCCGTGTCTTCTTGTGTGGTTTCCAGGCAGAGTCTTGCCCACCGTGGTGGCTTTCTTACCATCTTGTTTCTTCCTGTCAGTGACAAGTATTCCTTCACTGTTCCTCTCCCCTGCCATCAAGGGTAGTTGTGGGCCCTCTGGACAGGGCCAGTCCTAAGGATGAACTTGTGCTCAGGAGACCAGGTCCCTGCATCCTGCTGGCCAAGAAGAGAGCTGATGGGAACTCCCAGCACTCCCATGCTCCCAGGAGCCCAGGGAGCCCTGGCCACAACCCACTCAGCTCCCCACCCACAGCCCTTCCTGCACACCAAGAACTTGCCAGTGGAAGCAAGGTCATGCCACCCCTCATCGACCGTAGCCTCAAGCCTCACCAGAAAGGTGAGTCTGTTCCCATGTCCCTTCTCAGGACAGTGTCCAGGGATTGTTTGCTATGTTCAGGTGTCACATAGGGACTTGGGTTAGATCACACTGGGGAAGTCACTTAAGCTCTGGGACTGATTCTCATCTATGACATGGGGATAGTGCCTGCCACTCTCCTCCAGGGTTGTGGGCAGAGAGCCCCCAGGAAGAATCAGGGCATAGCAGTGTTCACTTCAGGCAGATCTGGCCCCTGCATGGGCCAAGAGGAAGGTCCAGGTCTGCACTGCCAGGCTCTGAAGACTGAGGACCAGTGGCTGGGCTCCAGGGAAGGGATAGGGCACCAGCAGAAAGGACCCTGATGGGACTCTTTCCTCTGTCCCATGTGTGGAACTGAACCCCCAAGAACTGTGGAGTCATCTCCTCCATCGTGGACTATGCAGCCTGTCCAGGAGCAGCAGGAAGTGGTGCCAATAACCAGCTTGATTTATTTTATAAAATTACAAACTGCAGAGGAAAACCTGTAGTTTAGACCACATGTCCCATTTTGGATCCTGGATGCTGGTTGCAGAGATTCAGTGGGAAACAAGTATGATCTGGAACCTGGGGAAAAATGTAAAGCTATGTCTTGGAGTAGCTACAAAGGGCTCTGTGAATGTGTCTGCAAGTGTGGTCGCTGAGTTCTTTCTCTTGTTCCAGCAAAGCCAGCAGCCCTTGACTTGAAGGCAGCAGTGTCCTTGTCCAGTCCCCCTCCCAGCCACCCAGGGACATGTGAGCATCATGGATTAGAGGATTGGGGATAAGTGGGGTGAAGTCAGGTGAGCTGGATGCTGGAGCAACTGATGTTGTCGGCTGGTAGGCCTCTTGAGGCAGGGCACCTCATCTGTGAAGGGGACGGTTGCAACTTCCCAAGAGCATATTTCACTCTGGTGACAGAGTGAAGCTCAGGTCCAGCTGGAGATTAGTGCACACAGCTGAGGTTCTGAGGCCTTGTTCCTCTTTTCCCCCAGCAGCTGCACCTCCCAGGACATGCACCCAGGAGACAGTGAGGGGATGGCTGTCCTTTCTGAGTTCCCTAGGACCTTCCCAGCTGCCCCCACCTGCTGGCTTGCCTCTGTCTGTGTTCCTTTTCTCCCTTGTGGTGGAGTCTGTCTGTACATCCCTCCTGAGTACAGGGCACCACCAACCTGCACCTGGGAGGCAACAAAGGCATGCTTGTCCTTGCCATGTGTTCTCTGGTACCCACTCCCAGCTGCCTACACCTGCTAGCTTGCCTTGACACCCCTCTTCTTGCCTCCCTCGTGCTGGAGTCTGGCTGCATGTTCCCCATGAGCACAGGGCACCGCCAGCCTGCACCTGGGAAGCAGCATGCTTTTCCTTGTCCAAGACCCACTCCCAGCTGCCCGCACCTCCTGGCTTGCCTTGCCACCCCACCCCTCAACTCCCTCATGCTAGAGTCTGGCTGCATGCCCTTCCTGAGTCCAGGCCAACATTATTAGCAGTGGGGAGGCATGGTTTCCCGGGGAAGGCTCAGACACTCCTGTCCGGTGTGGGTAGAAGGATCCCTGCACTCTAAGGGATGGTGCTATAGGCAGGGAGGGTCAGTCTGCAGTGAGCACAGGCCAAGGTCCCCACCAACAGGGCACAGCCACCCAGCACCTGGTCACAGAACACAGATTCCTGCGACCTCAACAGGTGCAGGAGGCTGCAGCTAGGACTGCAGAGCACAGCTGGGGCAGCACTGTCCTGGTCTCTTGAGGCCTGGGCAGGGGATCAGACTGTTCCAGTGTGACCCACCTGCTCTAGACCACAGGTGGGAGCATCCAGGCAGCTGATTTACAGCAACAGAAACCCCCCAAAGAGAACTACATTCCTGGGCCAGCAAGGAGGGTGGTCTATCAGAGGGTAGGCAAGAAGCAGACCTGGGGCCAAAGCTGCAGCTGTATCACCTTGGAAAGGTCACAGCACCTATTTGAACCAGTTTATCCCTGTCCTAACCTGCATGAGCGGAAGCAGTGCCTGCCTCACAGGCACATTAAGGGGCTTTGAATAGGCTCTGAACGGGCAGCGCATGTCCCACGATGTTTCCCCATGGTCACTGACAGCTCTCATTCCTTGTGACAGGAGTGTCTGGGGGTAGCAACTCCCACTTTCAGTGAAACCAGAAGGCCAGGCCCTGACAAGATCACTGTCTATGTCCAGCGTATGGACCTGGACTTTCAGCTGAGCTCTTGGAGCCCCAGCTACAAGGTGCCTATGGGACGGGCTCCAGGGAACATGGTACTTGGACCATTTCACCACACCCCCAGCTGGGTGACTACACCTGATTCACCTGGGCTCCTCTCCCCACACACCCAGCCTGGGTGACTGCACCTGCTCCAGCTGGGGTCACTCTCCCCACAACCCAGCTTGGGTGACCACACCTGCTTCAGCAGGAGCCACTCCTAGGCATGGAGTTCCTCGCTCCACACAGCCTTACACAGCCCTGCCTGCTCATGGTTACACAGTCAGGGAGAGGTGAAGTCCAGGTGTCCTGCCTCCTGGTTTGAGCTCTGCTCTGAGGAGCATTCACTGAGGGTCAGGACTGTGGGCTCTTTAGCCTTCAGAGGAGACAAGCCAGCCTGAACAGTAGGATGGAGCTATGGCTCGCAGGGGCAAGGGACTCACCAGGGAGTCCATGTAAAGGCTTGCGGCTGTGCCCCATGTTCCTCTCTGTGGGTGAGCAGTGGGGGCAGAGGCAGGCATGGGCTCATTCTGACAGCCATGGAAGGACCACAGGCCTCTGCAAGCTGACTCCTGGAAGGCTGGCAGGGCCTGTCACAACTAAGATGGGCACAGTTGCTTGAGATCACAAGACAGCTCCTGACAGGCAGGGCCACATCCTGTCCCCTGCAGCTGAGTTTCACCCTACTCTTCCCCTCCCTGCCTTACTGGTGACTCAGCCACTCTCTCATCAGCCATCCAGGTAATTTCCTGCCTCTGAGGAGGTGGGCTACGTTGAAGTGGACCAAGAGAAGACCCAGGCCCTAGAGTGCACCATGCAGGAGTGGGCAGCCAAGTGGGAGTACCCAACCCCCACCAAAGGCACCAAGCCTTGACCCCACCATAGAGTCCTTCCTCCCGCTCCTGCTTTTGCCCTCCACCATGTCCTGTCCACTCAGCATTGACCTCAGGGACCTTGAACCCTTGTGTGGAAGTGCTTCCTTGGACACACAGGGCAGCTAGAATTTCTGTCAGCAAAGCCAGACCTCTATTATCTAGCGAGGAGAATTTCAAAGCACCTCCTGACTCCTCCCCCTGTCCCCCAGTCCTGATGACTCTGGGCAGGCTTCACCCTCACCCACAGCCCCTATCCGCCAGTCCTGATGGCTCTGGGTTCTGGGTAGACTTTACCTTCATCTGCAACCTCTGTCCTCCAGTCTTGATAGCTCCGGACTCTGGGATCTAGGCAGGCTTCACCCTCATCCCTCTGCTTCACCTCTCTTCCCTCCTTGAAGAGGATGAGTCAGCTGGGAAGCAAGGACCAGAAGACTGGGTCAGCATGGACTTTCCATCCCTGTCATCCTTGGCGGGGACAGGCAATGCCACCTATGAATGGGTCAGCCAAGAAGGAAGCCTGAGGGTCTTGAGGGCAAAGGACTTGGACCCTGAAGCAGGAGGTGGTTTGTGGAAGTCCTTATCTGGAGAAAAGCAGGACACTGCTGTGTTCCAGAGGGTCCTGAGGACAAGCTATTCTGACAAAGGCTGATGCAGCATGCCTGGAGCAAGACAAGGAGGCTTGGATGTTTGCAGTAGTGTGTGTTTGCTTTCACCTCTAGTTCCATGAGAACATTATGGCCTTGTCTATTCTTCCTAATAAAGGAGGAGCTTGATGGTCTGGGAGGTCACTTCATCTTGAGTAAGGTCTCCTGATCTCCAGCTTCAGGCAACTTCTCTGTTTTCATTTGCTGTTTGCAGGCTTCAACTGGTCTGGCCAGCAGCATCTGACACCTGCCAGGTCCCTTTCAGGCCAATGCTATAGCAGAGCCACTGTGGCCAGTTGCACAGGGTAGGGGGGAACTGGCCATGGTGGACAGCCCAGAGCAAGGTTGCAGAACAGGTCAGGCCTAGACCTTTGGAACTGCCTGTCTCCTTCGAACTGGGATGTCACTTAAGTGACAGAGCAGTCTTCTTCCCCAGCCCCTTCAGGGCCCACCCTACCTGCAGCATGGGAATGACAACACTGTAGGGATGTGGGAGGGGCATGTGGGTGGAGTTGATATAGGGCAGGGGGCGGGCAGCAAAGGTGGGCAGTGAGGCAGGATGAGGCCTCACAGCAAATGCAGGGACCTGTGTGAAGGGGGTGAAGATGGGAACTGAGCACAGGATATGGGTGTAGTGGAGGGGAAGGAGTGATGTGCATGGGGGAGACTCATGGATGGCCGTGGGGCTGGAGAGCCAGGCAGTGCTGTAGCCACTGGCTTGGGATTACCCAAGCATCCCTCAACTCCTTGTCTCCACTGAGCCTGGCATTCCAGGTGCCAGCTGGACTTGATTGGCCCTCCTCCCCTGCCTTCAAGGTCATCAGAGGTCAGGCGTCTATCATGGTTCTTCCTTCCAACCATGAGGAAATTTTCTGTTTCCATCTTGAGCTTCTGACCAGCAGGCCACAAATGAGTCATGGATTTCCCGTGTTTCCATGGCCACCTAAGATGCCACAGACAGGTTAGCCTGTTTCCAGCACATCAGGAGGTGTGGAGCTGGTCTCCATCCTGGACGAGCTTTGGGAGGTCCATTCACGGATGCCCATCAACCTTCAATCTCCCAACCCCAAGGTGCAACATACACCAGCCTCTTCCCAGTACATCAGGAGAGGTGGAGCTGATCTCCATCTTGGACGGGCTTCAGTGGGGTGTTTCTGTGGTGGCACATGGCATTGCCTAGGAGCATACAGGACAATAAAAACCATTGGAAACACCATCGAGGGGACTGCTAGCTTGTGTGAGGGATGGGGAGTGGAGTCCACACACTGGGCCACATCGCAGGGCAAGGCTGAGGAGGGACAGGCTCTCACACTCTCAATGGTGTTAGCTCAAGTGCTCTCCCAGGTGATTCAGGAAGGCTGGGTGGGGGGCTTCCCTGGTGTCCCTCCAATGGGAGGCAGCTGCCCCTCTTGGCTTGGAGCAAGCACACGTCCTCTGCTTCAGAGTGCTTCTCTGCTCTGTTAAGTGCCAATACTCCTGTGTCTGCCACCCATCCTTCTCAGATGTAATAGAAGGATGTCTGGATAGATTGAAGAACTGGAGCTCTGCACCCACAACAGCTGCAGGTCACCTCTCCTGACACACTGGTGCCCTATCCCTGCATCCCACTGCATTGCTGTCCAGATGGGATGACCTCCTGGTGGGGCTCTCTGTGGCCAGGGCTGCATCAGGGATAGGATGGTGCTGGGGGAGGAGTGAGGATGAGGCTCTGTAGCCACAGGGATTTGCCTTCCAAGTCCAGTCCAGTAGAGACCAGCATCAGCCCTCCACCTCTCCAGCTTCTCGGGAAAGGAAAGAAGGTGGTGTTGGCAGGAAGTTCTGGCAACTCAGAATCTCCACATCCCCTGCATGGCAGGCAGTGGACATCCCTTGGCCTGTGCACCTCCTACACCCCTGCATTCCCTTCTGTCCTCACTGCCATCCAGCTCTGCCTCCTGCGTCCTCTCATCCTGGCACTAGGCAGGTTTTGCTTTTATTTATAAGGTATATCATTAAGGCCTCTCGCCTTGGTGCTGCAGCCACTGAGTGCCTGGTTCATTTCCTGTTTGACAGCATGGGTCTCCTCTCCATTTAGAAGGTGCTATATTTGGGTCAGAGCATAGAAGTCAGCATGTGCAAGTCACCTGGCCACCCCCATGGCCACCTGATCTTGGGCACAGGGCATAGGGATAGGGTTGGCTTCCACAGATCTCTGCAGTAGAGCAAGGGCTCTGAGCCCTAACTGGAGTGGGTAGTCAGGCCCCCAGTGCAGGTAAGGTCAAGAGCCCCACTGTGTTAGTTCAAGGCAGGGCCTGGAAGGTGAGGGAACTGGGAATGTATGATAACTGTGCCATGCAGGTACTCCTGTGGTCAGCACATGAAGGACACATAGAGGCCACCTCACCCCTGTGCCATGTACCATGCAGGTCTATGTGTGCTCAGCCAGGAGGGACACACAGAGGTCACCGCACCCCTGAGCCCTGTACCATGCACTTCCCTGTGTGCTAGCACAGGAAGGACACACAGAGGCTACTAAACCCCTGTGCCCTGTGCTATTCTGATGGAGCAGCTCTGCCTGGGGCCTCCATGTGCCATCCTAAAGGATGGATCAGGTCTCATCTGAGATTGGCCGGTGCCCCAGATAGGCACAGGCTGGGGAACAGCTCAAGTTAGAAGAGCAGCCTGTGGTTTCTTTGATATGACCTGAAATGCAGAGCCAAGAGAACCAACCCTGACAAAGGGGATAACGTCAAACTGAAATGCATCTGCACAGCCAGCAAAATAATGAAGAGTCAAGAGAGAATCCCCAAGGAAAGAATAATGCAATCTATTCATCTAGCAAGGGGTTAGCATCAAGAACATGGAAGGAACACAACAACTCAATAGTGAAAAAGAAAAAGAGAAGAATCTGACAAATGAACCACAGCTGCAAGAGTATGGTTCTGAGGAGACATGTGACCATCATTCCTTAGGGACCTGGCAAGGTCTCCAAGCTCACCAAGGGCACCAACCCAGGAGATGAGCCCAGCAAGATCTGCACCCCACCAAGACCCAAGTAGCCATAACACGAGAAGGCTGGCAACTTTCAAGGTTCAGAAACTTCTAGTCCCCAAATGGGATCAGAATGAGCAGTGGATTCCAGGAAGCCATTGTCACACCCTCCTCCTCTCCTAACCTGAGGGCAGTGAGGTCCACCTGGGGTCACATAAGCA
The DNA here is from genome assembly GCA_004027875.1 of Aplodontia rufa. NCBI lineage: Eukaryota > Metazoa > Chordata > Mammalia > Rodentia > Aplodontiidae > Aplodontia > Aplodontia rufa. The sequence continues at coordinate 26,710 of PVKS010021558.1, read as the reverse complement.
TTGGGCTCCAGGAAGCCATCAACACCTCCTCCTCCTCTTAACTGAGTGCTGTGAGGTCCACATGAGGTCACAGTGAGCATTGGGCTCCAGGAGGTCATCGTCACACCTTCCTCCTCAATCCTGAGGGCTGTGACATCCACACAGGGTCACAGTGAGCAGTGGGCCCAGGAGACCATTGTTACCCCTTCCTCCTCTCATAACCTGAGGGCTGTGATGTCAACACAGGGTCACAGTGAGCATGGACTCAAGGAGGCCATCATCTCCCCCTCCTCCTCTCCTAACCTGGGACTGTGAGGTCCACATGGGGGCTAAATGAGCCATGCAGCAGCCTCTGGATATGAGATGTGGAGGCACCGGTTTCTCTCTAACACCATTCTGCCACCATACCTACAAATGCCCCTCTCCAATCTCAGTCAAGATTCTCTTGCTCCCCAGCAGTGGCTCCTTGTTCTTACACCCATGAACTTAGGGACAGAGGGCCTTTGTGCCTGTATCACAGACCAGCCTCTTGCTGCTTTAGCTCGGCCGTGGTCTGAGGACTGCATCTCTTTCTGATGACCTCAGCTCAGCCCACATATACCTCTTCTGTACAATGGGTTCCTGGAAGGAGAGCAGAGGACAGTCTCAGACCACTGAAGCCACAGTGCACCCCTTGGCTGAAGCAATCCACCTGAAAATTCAACTGCTAGGAGCCTGTCACCACAGATACCTAGGTGAAGGCAGAAGGCAAAGGACAGGGCACTCTGCCTGACACTGCTTGAAATAGACACCGGATAAATCAAACATCCATTAGTAGGGTAGACACATCAATTGATTCACACCTAGTCACAAAATGCAAACCCCAGATTCAGAGGATGATGAGAATCCATAGATGGATGGATATCAGCATGCACAGTTAGGGCAGAGAAGGGGAACACATTTCAAAGAGTACACTTTAATGGAGATGAACAAAACATTTGCTTCACAAACAGTGAATTACAACCTGATGGGAAATCCACCCTCTTCCACACTGCCTGGGTGTTCCCCATCCAGGCTGCCTTTCATGGGAGACATCCTGCGACCACAGAGAGGTTAGGATGCAGCCCACATCACACTCAGAAGGCTACCAGGGTGCAAGAGTGTGGCCTTGTGCATGGGTGGAGGAATTGTGGCCAGCAGTGGAACACTCTTTCTCCAGGGAGGCCTTCAGTGTTCAGAACTCACAAGGTTAACAAACAGGGTGCAGTTGTGTAGCCCTATGCATGGGTGGAGGGTGGCAGCCAGCAGAAGGCCTCCAGGGAGGCCTTCACTATGCAGAACACAGGTTAACCAGGTGGAGGAGTGGGCACAGGTGGAGGAATTGTGGCCAGTAATGGAACATTCCCTCTCTATGGAGGTCTTAACTGTGCAGAGCACAGGCTAGCAAGGTGGAGGAATGGTCACAGGTGGCCAGCAGTGGAATATTACCCTCTCCAGGGAGGCCTTCATGGCACAGACCACACAGGGTGCTTAATTCTGGTCTTGGGCAACCAGGTTGAACCACCTTTAACTTGTAAACATTTCCCAAACTATCTCTCTAACAGGGAGCTGCCAACCACACAACTGAAACATGGCAGTGGACTAAGGAGCCCTCAATGTCTTTCAGCAGAAGCCCTCAGGGAACTCTGTGGATCAGTTCTTCATTCAGGATGAAGGTCTGTAACTTGTGTTGAGCAGCTGGACAAGGCCCACCTGCTCCTGCTGGTGTGCTGATCTGGTTCCTCAGGGACAATTCAGTTCAGCTGCTGCTGAAAACTCAAGAAGCATCCTGGCTCCCCACAGGGAATCACAGGGTTCCTGGCCATTAGGCCACTGCACCTGGAAAACAAGCAGAGTTACACACAGGGGCCCCTCTGCCAGGCTGAGGCCTGCCTTCCTGCCACTCCTCCTGGCCCCGTGCAGGCCATCCTCTGGACCAGCCCCACCCCAACTCCCAGTCCACTAACGTCCAGCCATTAGTGACCTCTGACCCCTATTCAACAACTGCCCCAGCTGAGCCCTCCTTAGCACGAGCTCAGGATCAGGAGTTCAGGGGAACAGGCAGGGCTCATGGGAAGACCTTACCTGGCTGGACAGCAGGGTCTGGCTCAGCTCCACAGTATTCATGGGGCCTGGGAGGGCAGATGGGGTCCTTGACAATTCCAGGGGCCTGGAAAACAGACAGGGTCTGCCTTAAGGCCCAGGCAGCCATTCTAGGAGATCAACACTGATCATGGACACTTCCATCAGGGCCTTCCTGTGTCTAAGAAGTCATCAGGGGAATGAGACAGTGTGGGCCACACACACATCCACCTATACAAACACCTGCACCTTCTCCACCCACCCTACCCACATGCCTCCTCCACCCACACCCCCAACATGCACACATCTACCCACACCAACACACCTGCACCTGTACCATCAACATGCAGATGTCCACCTGCACTCCTAATATGCATCCTCCACCCACACCAACACAACTCCTCCACCCACACCCTTAACATGCATCCTCTACCCATACTCCCAACGTATCTTCCACCCATACCCCCAACACACACATGTCCACCCACACTCCCAACATGT
>PVKS010021558.1:0-24030 GCA_004027875.1 Aplodontia rufa | reverse complement strand
CATCCCTGACAGTACACAGCTTTGACATCATCAACAGCTAACACACCAAGACCATCAGGACCCTCCCCAGCCTCTAAAAAACCTGAACTTGGAATATAAAATCAGGATCTGATGCTGCTCAGAAACTCATTGGGAAACAAAACACAGAAAGATGCTGCTGAGGCCCAGGGTGACCCCTGAGCATTCACAGAAGGACTGGGTGTCCACATCTGGTCTCATGCTTGCGGTTCTTTTTCGTTTGAAGGGAAAACTACTATTTTTAGGCTGGGTGGAGGAAGCAATGTCCACCAAAGTTCTGTCTGACAAAGTCCAGACTTGGGGATCATCTAGGCAAAGCCAGCCCTGGAAATTGCCAAAACTATCCCTTCTAGGAAATGACTGTGTTCTAGTAAGTATATGTATTATGAATTTATTCAAACTGGAAACTCTCTGATTGTTATAAGAATTCCACTGCTCAAACAACTGTTGGGGATAGTTGAGAAGAGTGCTTGTAAACACATATAGAAATCATAGAAAATAAAGCTATACTGACTTTAAAATAAAATTGGAAACAGCAAAATAATTAGACCTAAGGAACAAAGAAACAGTATTCATAAAATATCTACCAAATACCATCTTAAGAGTGTTCACATTGTTTTGTCGACTTTGAATGAGAAAGACGTGTTTACCTTTCTTGTTTTTGCAGAAGTTTGTTTTTAGCTTCTTAGTCCATAGATTAGCAGGTACAAATAATTTATAGAATTAACAATTATAGGACCTAGGATTAGTATAAAATATCTAGTAAGGTTTTAATAACAAAATAGTTTTAGGTTAGTAGTTAATGGGGCTGGAGTTATAATAGCTTATAACATAGTATAGCTAATTAGGAAACTGCTGAATAAAAATAGGGAGATGAAGTCTGGGGAGGTGTTTGATCTCTGTCTTTTATCAAAGCATGTTTCAAGAACTAAGAACATTATTCTTTTGGAAAATAAGGCTTCTTTGTGCAGTACTTGAAACAGTCCATCAGGATTTGACCATGAGTTTATGATAAAGTGGATAGTTTTATGTCTGGTGCTCTGAAACATTTTCAACCAAATAGTTATGTATGGTCTCTAGCTAAATAAGAAGGTTTTCATTTATGCTAAGATAGGGCTTCCAGATTAATGTAGTACAGAAACCTTCAAACACTTCTCTTATCAAATGAGGCAATGGTTTGAAGAAACTTCTGAAGGAAAAAATGTATCAGTTTAAACCATCTAGTTACATAAGATCAAAGTGGTGGAAAGGTTAAAGACATGAATTATACTAATGAATGATACTTTAAGATTACTGGGAAACTGAAAAAGTTATTGTACAATGAAGCAGATAATGAAAGCCTTGTCTGTGCACCTGTACAAAAATGTTCAACAATAAAGAAGAGATAGCATTTTGCTCAAGCAGCTGGGGTGTATCTGCTTGCAACTTGCTTCAGAGGTTCAAGTCATTCCTGCCCACTAAATCCACTCATCCTTTGGGGACCCTAAGAGTTCTGCTGGGGATGGCCCCTGGCAGCTGGATGCAGTGTTGTGCACCTGTAATCCCAACAACTTGGGAGGCTGAGGCAGGAGGATAGTAAGTTTGAGTCCAGCCTCAGCAACTTAGTTAGATCCTGTCTCAAAATAAAAAATAAAATGGACCAGGCTGGAAGCTCAGTGTAAAGTGCCCCTGGGGATTGGTACTCAATCCCAGTACCAAAAGGGAAAAGGAAAGAACAAAGCCACTGCTTTTGGAGATCCAGGCTGGAGAGACTGTTAGAATATTGAGAAGTCCCTAAGGACAGGCCTCAATCTGCACAGTTGGAGGAAGCCACCACCAACCTCATGGCCTGCTGAAAGCTCCTCTGCTCCAGGGGCTCCTGCGCTTACATCTGGGGGAGAAAGACTTCAGGAGCCTGTGCAGAGGGTTGGGTCTCCACGAAGGTGCCTACTGCTGGGCCACCTCTGGGGCCCAAACCCTCCTCCAGGTACAGGTCCTGGGGACTGCAGCCAGGCAGGTGATCAAACCCTGCAAGTGAAGAAAGTCCACAACAAATTGGTGTGAGAAGGATGGTCCATGTGTGAGACCACAAGGCCTCAAGCAGGGAGGTGGACACAACAACCAGCAGGCACCACACAGCCTCAAGAAGGGAGGCAGACACAGCACCCACCAACCTGGCACAACACAGTCTGGAGCAGGGAGGCAGACACACCACCCAGCAGGCACCAAGGGCCTCAAGGAGGGAGGCAGACAGAGCACCCACCAAGCTGGCACCACATGGTCAAGCAAGGAGGCAGATATAGCACCCAGCAGGCACCACAGGGCCTCAATCAGGGAGGCAGGAACAGCACCCACCAAGCTGCACAACACAGTCTGGAGCAGGGAGGCAGACACAGCACAGCACAGCACAGCACAGCCAGCTGGACTTCCTAGGCCAAGCTCATCACCCTGGGCCTCCCCTTTCTCTCGGATAGGGTCTGTGCCAGTACAGGCCCCAAGGGCCTTGTGGGAGACCAGGTGAAGGTGGAGCAGCTGACTCAAGCTGTGCTGCCATCTCAGCCTCCCAGCCTCCAGCACCAGACACCAGGGGACCTGCTACAAGCCCCCTCCCACCCACTCTGTGGATCACAGCACAGTCCTCTGTCAGCAGGTGCAGTGACACCCAGCCACCAGCCTTCTAACCTTCAACCTCGCTGAGCTTTCCCTGAAGTGCAGTCGCTTCCTCTCCCAGCCTTCAGCCTTTTTCTCTTCATAAAATGTGTCCAAGAATATCTGACCATCACTCTTACAGATTAGCTGCTGTGGACTAGGCCAGCTCTTGAGGGGACACATGGATAGGAGGGAGGGCAGGAGAAGGCAGCCTGGGTTCATGAGGCAGGACAATGCACATTCAGATGGCATGGCCTTAGGTGTGGAATGCAGACCCGGGGCAGGGCTTTGCTGGTGTCTCCTGCCACCACCGTGACCACTGATCCTGGGGACCAGCTGCCCAGGACCTGCCTGATCATCTGACACATGGCTGTCTCTGCTTCTGAGAGGAGCAGAGGACACAGCCAACCTCCAAAGCCTGCAGTCAGGAAGCAAGCACAGGCCTGGCCTCAGGCGTCTGGCAGGGAACAGTACAAAAGGCCTCCAGGGCTTCAAAGAGACTGAGCCCTTCATGCTGAAGGTGTAACAGAAAGAGAGGCCCAAAGCAGGACACCAGTGCGAACTTTCAGAACAGCAAGATGAAAAGCAGCCGAGAACTCCAAACAGAGAAAGGGGTCATCCACAAAGAACTAAGCCTGAGTTAGCAACACAAGCTGCAGGAAAGCTGACGCTCCTTCACATCGCTGTGGGAAGAGCATTTCACCATAGAATCCTGCCCCTGCCAGTTGGTTAATCAGGACAGATTTAAAACATTTGTAGGACATACAAGAACTCAAATTTTACCTCATTTTGTCCTGGAAAGTGAACTGAAGGGTTCTCTAACAAACAAGGGCACTGAGGAAGAAAGAACAAGGCTGCAACCCATTAAGCACTCAGTCCAGGCAACCACAGCAGTGCAGGGAGCTTTGGGGATCATGACACCACCCCAACCAGTCACAGATCCAGTGCTTGCAATGGTTACAGGAAGAGGAGGACCCCCTGAAAGGAATCTTCATGGGGGGCTTGAAATGCTGACAGAGGTCACAGGTGTGACAGAAGCAGATAATGCAAGAAAAAGAAAAGTGTACAGAAACTCTAAGAAAACAAAAAGCTAAAGGGAGATCATGCACAAAGAAATGCAGGGGGACACACCATGCCCTCCAAGGGTGGGGATTACAGATTCTGTTGGATTTGATGGACAAAGTACACAGACCAAAGACAACTAGGGAAGAAACTTGATTTCTCTGGGCTGTGAGGAGAGAGTGGGAGGTGCAGGCGCTGACAGGTAAGGTCGGGAGCAGGAGCGAGGAGCAGAGCAGGAAACCCTTCAACTGCACCCTGCCCCTCAATTGAACATGAGGGGCTAGAGTTTCTGTGCAAAGTGGACTTACCTGTAGAGCCAGGATCAACAAGGGCAGCAGTGGTCATGGTGGCTTCTGCAGGGCACAATGCAGAGCACAGCCAGTGACCATGCAGCCCATGAATGCAGAATTCTTCGGAGGATGCCAGGGCAAGGCACATCAGCCACGACTCAGAGGTATCCAGAGAGGGGCCTTGGCAGTTGCTTCCCACAGCCAGAGGGCAGAGGATAGGGCCAGGGCAGACAGGACCAAGAGAAACAGTGTCATGGACTGGCTCCTCCCAGTGGCTCTCAGCATCCTGCAAAGACCTGGAGGACACAGCAGAGGCTGCCTCAGGCTGGAGTAGCATCCTAGAAGAAGACTTGAGACAAGTTTAGAGTGTGTGTCCCAGCACTCACCCCACTGCCTGGACCCTAACCTGTGCCCACCAAGGTGAGGGTCATGCTCTGGAGGGCCAGCCCCAATAGCACTCAAAGACTAATCCTAAAATGCCTCAGTGGCTGGTCTATCACAACTCTGCAAAGTGTTCAACAATGAAACCATTAGCAGGAGACTAGAGCGGAGTGCACAAATACATCGGGTCTATGCTGGTCACAAGTGAGTCCCATCTGTGCACTAGGGCTGATCCCAGGCTCTGCTGAGCAGACTACTGGACCTCCCACAGCAGCCTGGCAGGAGACCCTGTCACCATCCTATCACACAGGTCATAGGAACCTGCCCAAAACCATGTGTCAGGAGAAACTGGACCTAGACTTGAGCTCTCATGGTGTCAAGGGGACATCACAAGCATGCACAGGAAAGGAGACAGGGGTGAGCACCATGCCATGGCCAATAAGACAGGGGCCAGCCTGCACCCTAGCACTGAGGCTAACTGGCCCTGACTGCCCACACTGTTCTTACCCTGGCATCAGGATCACCCAATTACAGGCAAGCACAGAGCACAGGCAGAGGGTGTGGCATGCCAGTGAGCAATGGGGACTCTGGACACTGTGACCCCATGAAATAAGAAATTGAATTCCTGGGGGACACCAGTCCAGATGGCAGCTCCAATTTGTGGTGGTGGGTGTGCAAGATTCTCCTCAAAAGCCACTTGTTTCCCAAATAACACAGGAAGTAAGCAGGGTGGCTCTGCCCACACAGCATAGCACGATAGTGAATGAGGCTGCATCCTCCAGCTCCCTGAACCGGGCTCCTTGCAGTGGTGCCAAAACCTCTAGATTTCACATGTCCCTGGCCTGGTCCTAGGATCAGGCCCCTGCATACCAATATCTGACACATGGTGACCATCCAAAGAACTAAGTGAGTGACAGGAGAGATGGTCCCTGAGATGACAGCATCCACATCCCCTGACACCCTGGCCCCACCTGAGGAAGGAGGGGACAGACAGGGACAAATGGTCCTTGATGTGATGACAGCACTCACACCCCTGGCACCCTGCCCCCACATGAGGAAGTATGGGACTGACAGGAAAGATGGTCCCTAAAATGTTGGCACCCACACTCCCTGATGCCCTATCCCTCTTGGAAGGGGGTGACTCTCAGGAGAGATGGTCCCTGAAGAGATGAGGCACTCAAACCCAACACTCTGTCCCCAGATGAGGAATGAGAGGACTGAGCAGGAGGGATGGTACCTTAGATGACACCGCTCACACCCCTTGACACCCTGTCACCACCCAAGGGGACAGGGCAGGAGGATGGTCCCTGTGATGACAGCACCTGACATCCAGTGGCTTTGGTGTGGTCTCGGGTCTTTGGTAGTCCTGTTTCTGGGCCTGCAGCCCCCAGGGTCCTTGTGTGGCCTCTGGGCACTGTGGAGGCTCACTTTCCTTACATGATGCTGTGAGCGGATCAGAGAAAGGACAGATTGGCAATGTGCAAGTGACAGCTGAGCTGGCTTTGCTGAGGGGAACAGGATGTTCCCTGGGTACCCAGCATTCTGTCTTTGCCCCTTGGTCTGACTTTGAGCTTTACCAACAACTCTTAACTATCACCCCAGCACATCCTATCCTCTGCTTAGTTTACTTCCTGATCTGTTTGCTGATTGTGACCTCACAGTCACAGCCCCCCTGGCCACCCTGAGTCAGAAATTAGGACCAGGTGTACAAACGCTCGGGTCTGCAGCCACTCACCTGACCACAGAGGCCTGCTCACACATCCAGAGTTGGCATGGCAGTCACCTGTGTGTTGTGGGGTTAGGGACTCTCCTGGACACTGGAGACTTCTGGTATGGCCTGCTGGGTTGAATTCACATGATGGAGAAGGGACCTTTGTTTCCGCCGGTAATTAGCAAACCAGTTGTACACCTGCTCAGGAGTCAAGCCCATCTCCAAAGCCAAGCTTTCCTGTCCCACAAGAAAAACTCTAGCCATGAGTTACACGGGAGAACAGAGATGGGCTCAGAGAACGTGAGCCCAGGTAAGTTCTCCAGGGACAGCAGAGCAGGGGGCCCCACTTGAGAGGGAGCTGTCTGCAGAGCAGGGTCCCAGTGGATAGGACCCAGAGGCCCTGCCTCCTGAGCCGACACCACCTCCAGCCAGCTGAACCTTGGAGTGCTCAGGCCAGGGTGGGAATATCCAGGGCCCACATGGTCCTGGTCAGGGCCCTTTCCTGGCCTGGAACAACCCCAGGCTCTGCTTCCAAAGGCTACCTCAGCCCCAGAGGTCTGCAGGTGAGCTGGGTGAGAAGTGGGCAGCCCAGTGTGAGAAACGGACCTGGGGTGATGGTTCAAGGAGAGGTACAGGGCACTGAGGGACAGAACATTGGAGGGGGCTGAAGGCATCTGATGGGGAGATACCCCAGAGAAGGGAAGGGATGTGGAAAGGTGAGGAACCACCTGGTGAAGGGTATCACCTGGGAGAGGGAATACAGGAAGCAGTGCGAGGGAAGCCCCTGAGTGCAGATGGGGAGAGTCTCTGTTGAGAGGGAGAGCTGCTGGGGGAAGGAAAGAGTCACAGGAGGAGGCAGGCAGCCATGTGATATCAGTAGATCTGCTTGGGATGCTTGGGGACCTTCCTGAGTTGACTAGAGACCTTCCTCAGGTGCCACAGGACATTCCTAAGGTGCCTGGGTACCATACTAAGTAGCCTGGAGACCTACCTAGGGTACCAAAGGACCTTCCTGAGTTGCCAGGGGACCAGCCTAGGGTGCCAGGGGATCTTCCTGGGGTATCTTTAGACATGCCTGAGGTACCTGGGGCCCTTCCTGGGGTGCTGGGAACCTTCCTGGAGTGCCTGGGGAACTTCCTGTGGTGCCTGGAGACCTTCCTGGGGTGCTGGGGGAGCTCCCTGGGTGGGCTGTTGTCCTTACCCACTGGGCCCTGCTAGGTTTGGTGCTCATGCATGAGGCAAAGTCTTGCAGTTGCTGACACACATTTTGGGGGAAGTTGCATCTCTTGGGGCCTTCAGGGCAGATGGAAGAAGGAGGTGGGTTCCTGGATGAAGACAGTGTAGACAGTGGTCACATAGTAGCTCCCTCTACTTGCTCCTGCTCAGGACCTGGCTCTCTGAGGAAGATGCTGCTGCTGCCCCCACCCCTATCCAACAGCCTTCTTCTAAGGGACACCTCTCCTGCCCATGCCTCTCCCACAGGAACAAATGCTGGGACACAGCACACATAGCACCACAAGGAGTCCAGCTGAGTAGGCCCATGGGGTCATACCCTAAGGTGCATCTCAGCTACATATCCCTGAGGTCATCCCTCCTGCAGGGGTCAGCACAGGCCTCCTCAGGAGACATCCACTCCATGTGCACCATCAGTGCAACACTCAGTCCACCCATGTCCTGACCTGGGGCTCCCAAACAGGAGCCTTCTGTCTCCCAGGCATGTCCTTGGTGCCCTGCATGACTTCCACCCTGGCCTCTCCCTCTCACCCTGGGTGACCTGGTCCTCATTTCCCTGAGACCCTGGGGAGTGCAGACCCTTCCTCACAAGAAAATCTCTGGTCCAAAAGGACATCCATCTATTATTCCTACAGGGACCAGTCCCTGAGACTCAGGAACCTCTGAGTGAAGCCCTCAGTTCCCCAGCCGGCAGTGGCCTTGGAATGAGAACAATGGCTCCAAGCCCCTGTGTCACACAGCCAGAGAGGGGTGCGCACTCCATATGGCTAGACTCCACTTCAGTTCAGCCCTTCTGGGGGCCTGGGTGGTCCATCCAACCCCCAGAACCCCATGCAGCCAGCACTGAGGAATGCCTGCAGTACCTCTTCCTGCAGCAAAACCTCTGCACGGATGTCAGCGATGCCACACCCAGCCTCCTAGAAGCCATGAGGTAGTGGATGTCATTCCATATCTGCACCAGCTCCCTGCTGCCTCCTGGCACCCAGCAACTCTGGAAGAGAAGCACACTGAGCCCCAGCTGCCCTCACCCATCCTGTCTGCCACCCACTACAAAACCCTCTTGGGGAAGGCAGAGGTCAGGGTCTGAACCCCATCACCTGGCTGACTGGGCCAAGTGGCTCACCTCAGCCTCTGCAGGGTCAGAACCTCCACCCAACTTTACACCCATCAACACTTCCGAGAAGCACACAGCCTGGTTCTCGACTGTATAGCTAGAGGCAAGACAGCCCAACAACCTGTCTCTGGGTGCAATGCAAAGGGGACACCACAGTCAGAGCCAGAGGTCTGACTCAGGACCAATGCACCTCTACATTGAGTGAGTGAATGCCCTTCATTTCTACCCGTCAAGGCAGGGTGCCCAGTGGATTAGCATGTTCTGAGCAGAGGAGGAGAAACAGATCCCTCTCAGTGACAGTTCACTCATCCAGTAGCCAGGGCAGTAGCCACAATCATAGTTTTTAACAGAAACCTAGGAGTACTAGAGGACAATGAGGGGAAGTGAAGGAGCTAAAGCAGGTCGGCCTATGTGTGACACAGACATATGGGACAAAGGGTCACAGGGCACCAGACACACTCATAGGTGTTTACAGACACCTAGGAGTACTAGAGGACAATCCAGAGAAGTGAAGGAGCTAAAGAAGGCAGGGCCTATGGGTGATGCTGACACAGAGGACAGAGGAGCACAGAGCAGCAACCACACTCATAGGTCCTAGAGAGACACATGGAAGTAGTGAGGGACAAGGAACCATGAAGGTGCTAAATGAGGCAGGGGCTACAGGTGACACTGACACAGAGAACAGAGAATCACAGGACACCAACCACACTCATAGGTCCTAGACACACACCTAGGAGCACTATGGGAGAACAGGGGATGTGAAGGAACTGAAGCAGGCAGGATCTGTGGGTGATACTGACACAGAGGACGGAGTGTCACAGGATACCAGCCACACTCAAAGGACATTTAGCGACAATGTGGGGACTTGAACTAAAGAAGGCAGAGCCTCTGGGTAACACTGACACAGGACAGAGGGTCAGAGGACACCAGCCACACACATAGGTCCTAGACACACCTAGGAGTATTAGGGGACCACAGGGGACTTGAGGAGCTAAAGGAGGCAGGGCCTGTGGGTAACACTGATGCAGAGGACAGAGGGTCACAGGACACCAGTCACATGCATAGGTCCTAGACAGACTCCTAGGACATCTAGAGGACAACGTGGGGACTTGACGAGGTACAGGAGGCAGGGCCTGTGGTTGACATTGACACAGAGGACTGTGATCACAGGGATTAGCCACATGCATTTCCATAGAAGAGAGATCTCGATCAGTCTGGGGTGAAACAATGGTCTAGGGGCGTTGTGATGGTCTGGAAGGATCTAAAGGAGGCAGAACTGTGTGCTGCACTCAGGCACCCACCAGAGAGCAGGGCCAGCTCTGACAAAGGGGGCAGCACACGCTTAGGCTGTAGGGAAAGTCTCAGCAGTTCTGGAGCAGCAGGTGCTCGCAAGCTGCCTGCACCCAGGAAGACTGGGGCCTAAGTGGATGGTGGGGGCGTGTGAAGCCCTCAGGCCTGGCCTGGTTCAGCTCCTTCAGAGGCCTGTGGCACTGCCAGGTCCTCACCTGCTCACCTCCCTGGATGATGGGTGGTTTGAGTGGCCAGCTTTGGGGCAATGATGGGAGCAGAATGACAGAACAGGAGGTCACTGAGTATCCTGAAGCTACACTCACAGTGAACCATGCACAGAATTCACCATAGGGTCAGGGGAAAGTGGGGCTCCTATACCTCACCAATACCCTTGAGCTGCATGCATCACTACTTGGCAAGGACCCAGCTCCATGCAGCAGCACTGTAACCAGACATGGCATTGTTAGAGAGCAAGAGGCACAATGGCCACCCTAGAAGGACAAATACAGTGGTGGGCAGCACTCCACCCAGTCAGGTCTGGCTTTCATGCCACACAAGCTGAGGGTTCACATGCTCCCAGGTGAGGGCAAAGACGTCTGGGTTTCAGCTCTATGGAGGACTGAGGTTCTGGGTCTACAAGACTACACTGCTGATCAGGACATCAGCTCTCCAAAGGTGCACATTTTGTTCACTGGTTGGTACAGTGTGGCACAGGATGAGGATGCCCCCTCCACAGGGATTTGACAGATGGGGAGTTTTACTTCCCATTTCCAAGCCAGTTAAAATTGAGCCAGTGAGAGCAGGTGACCTCGATTGTGTCCCCTGTTGGGAATGGTGGAGGCTGCCTCCACACTTCTGTCTGTACCCTTCCCCTGCCTCCCAGTCTTACCTCCAGGAGCCATAGGGCTGTCCTCTGCCACTCCTGCTTGACTAGGACCCGGACACACAGCAGTGCCACGTCCACATTTGTCAGGATCTGCAGGCGGAGTCCGCTTTCCAGAATAGCAGCAACCAATGGCTGTGCCCGGGCAAGGTCATCCTTCACATCTTGGCACAGCATGCCCACCAGGGTCACCAGGTCTGCCAGGGGCTGGAAGCAGCCCCCATGCTCCCTCAGCAGTGAAAGGACGCTCTGCATCCTCTGCCAGCAGAGCTTGTCCTCTCTGTCGACCAGTCTCCAGAGCAAGTCTATGAGGCAGGCGACCCTGTAGTCAGGAACACAGAAGGACAGATGAGCTCTCCTGAGAAGGTAGACCTACATCACATACCTTCTAGGACTTCCTTCTGAACACCCCGAAGAGTGACATCCTTAGTGAGGGGGCTGTGTGCACAGCACTGAGCTGGGTGCATCTGCAGCCAAGCACCTTGGGTCTGAGCCTATGTGCGCTGCACCCATCTACAGCACACCCTGTCCATCTCACCACCTCAGCCCCTCTGCAGGCTGAGACCTTTTATCCCTGTGGGCTCTGGGTGTGCAGATGGGCACAAGGCTCCACCTGACTTGGCATGTGTACCCCCTTTCCACAGCAGGGACACAGCTGCCCCATCCTCTGTCACTTGAGGGTTGCAGAAGTCTCCCTGGACCAAACACTTGATACCGCAGAGCACCACCACCAGGGAGAAGCCCACACTGGTAATCTTAAGAAGCCCCAAAACCCCCTGCCAAGAAGAGAAGGAAAAGGGTTTGCAGGTTAGGTTCTGTCAGGACAGAGGCTTCCCAGCCAGCTTCTGCTGTCAGCAGACCTCTCCTGCATTTCTTCCATCTTCTGCAGAGTGGAGAAATTACTCGACAACCCTGCACTAGGACCCGCTAAGACAGCTTTTCTTTTTTCCTCCTAAATCTACTTGTCTTTGTTATTAACCAATTCTTTTGTAACTTTTCACTATCAGCCAATCAAAATGTAACAAGAGCTAAGTACTCTAGAACCTGCTAAACCACAGGAATGCAAAGGCGCCGCCCACCTTGCTCCAGAGGCCCCTCTAGTTCACGCTGCTGCATAATTAAGCTTCCTGAAAATTCCTCAGAGAGTGCCCCGCATCACTGCAGCTGGTCATCAGTGCCCCAGCTGGGGACTTGGGGCAGCTTGCCAGGGCTGGCAACGCATTCACTACCTAACTTTCGACCCGAGGGCTCCCGGGCTTGCACGGAGAGGGCTGCTCAGGATCCCGCTTTCCTCCCATGCTGCAGCACGGACTATGGGGGAGGATAGGACTGGGTGCCAGACGCACACCCAGGGGGCCTAGCACAAAGGGACTGGGCTGAGGCGGGGTTCCTGCTCTTCCTGCTGTCCCTACCTGTCGGAGCACCCTGCTCCGTGAGGAGGTGAGGCGTTCGCCCTGAGACTGCCCCAAGTGTCTGCCTCTCGCAGAGCCAGGCTCCTCTTCCTCCAGGGCCCTGGAGACCCCCTCCCACGCGCGTTCCGAGGCTCCCCGCCCCGCCCCCTGCCCTCCAGCTGGGTGCCCGCCCTCGCAAATTCCAGGACGCCCCCGCCTCCCTCCGGCAAGTGCACCAGCCAGGCGCTCCGCTGGGCAGGCCTGCGGAGAGGAGCCAGCAGGGCAGCTGATACTAAGTATCCATGCGTGGGCCATTCATTGCGGCCAGAGACCAGTAGCTGGAATGGGAAGGGCGGGGGTTGGGGGGGAGGAAGCCTAGACCGGAGAAACCCCACTCCTGGTGCCTAAAGGAGGCGGCCCAGCTCCCCTCTGGAGGCCCTAGGGTAGGGGCCCCTCCACCCACACCCAAGGAGTACCGCCTGGGATGCCCCCACCCAATGGTCTGGAGTTGGGCAGAGCCACAACAGTCTGATGCACTGGCTTGAAAGCTTTTCCAGAAAGGCGAGGCGGGGGCACCCACAGCTGGGTCTCTAAGGAAGACCAAGTCCCTCTGGAAAGAAGCCTGTGCAGGGTACGAAAAGTCTTGGTAGAAGCAGATAGGCAGTGTGTGCTCCTGGGAGGACCCAGACACAGTCCCTGCACCTGTTGAGTGATCCGCTGAATGTGTGGTGGTTTGGAGGGACGGCTTCTGGAAGCATGTTACAGCTAGGGGAGGGTCAGGGTTGCCTGTTCATGGTACAACTGAATGGTGGGCTCTAGGACAGTGAGGGGTGCTGCCACCTGAATTAATTCGGACGCTGAGAGTCATATTATTACACCTTGGGTGCCCCTGGGAATTACAATTACTTCATTTTAGCGTTTCTGTGACACAGATTTGGTTTCTTTTGGCTTCTCTGTGTTTTCTTATTTTTATAAGATGGCATTTTTATATTTTTTTTGCATCTGACAACTTTAATTTATTGAATGAATTAGCTCATTAACAAAGGATAAATAAGGTCCATGCTTTCTCTTTAGTATTGAAATGGGACAGAGGAGGATCAGACACCACTGAGGGTTTTCAGAAAGCAGAGTTTTTATTGAACGTTGCAATATTCATCCAGAATGCATAAGAAAAAGAAAAAGGTACAGAGAGAGAAAGAGAGAATCAATTTTATTTAGTTTTCATGTGGCTTTTGTTGCTCCAATACTTCACTGTGTATGTGGTGCTGGGGTTTGAACTCACATCATGGCACATACCAAAGTGCTGTAACCGCTGAGCCACCACTTCAGCCCCCATAATACATCTTTGTAAGGTGAAAAAATGCACATGATGTCGCGTTCAGCCAGCGAAGCAACAAACGACCACCGTGGTTTCTTTCTGAATTCTTCTGTTTTATTCCACAATATGTGCAGTTTATATAGGCATAGATTTCAACATTTTATGCATGCCTCAAAGGATACATACAGGTTACAATTTACCGGACCACCTCGGCGTGTGGCCGGGGGAGACTATTCTGAGCAAGATGCTTATCAACCATTAAAGAGCATGCACCTGGTTTCAGCCAAGGTCAGATAATCAATCTCTCTTGACAATTAACCTTTCAGCCACCTTCCAGTAACTGACCTGCCTCATGGCACATACACAGCCTCATGGCCTATATGCTTCCCACAACATGATATATGCAATCAGCACTTTATGAATCCATTTTTAGTTCTTTTCCAACATTGGATGAATCTCAGCAGGAGGACTCCCTGAACTCCATCAACTGGGATTGGTCTTCTATTGTCACACACATCCTCTGTGTTGCAATAACGACAATTATTGCCTTTTAAATGCTCATTTATTCATGCCACCCAACACATATCTGTCTTAGGACAGAGGGCAGTCTCACCACTCCATGTCTTCCTTCCTTCATTCTTGGGCTTGTCTGGTTCTGGGTCCTTGTCCCTGTCTCTCCTTGGCTGGGGAAGCATCCATGACTGTCCAGCAGAATGTCTCCTTTTTCTTGTGCTTGTTTCTTTTCTGCTGTGTCCATTTCTCATCTTTGTGCTTCACTCTGGGCATTTACTCACCCAGCTGAAGGTTAGGCTATGTTCCCTCGCCCCTCACAGGGTTTTTTTTTTTCTGTTATATTACAAGACAGTCTGCATCGAAAGGGTTCGGCAATGCTATCACACAGGGCCTTTAGCATTACAGTGGGTTGGGGGACGCTGCCTGACAGAGTTTACACCACACAGGGTTTGCCACACACAAAGTCTTTTTAAATTCTTATATTTCTAACATTCCACACTTAAAGTCACTTTTAATTCTTAAATTGTGCTCCTAACATCTATTTTTAGTTTTCTTCAAGAAATAGAAGTATAATAGGCTGACAGGGTTAGGTTGAGGCAATTTTGACTCACCACGTCTGAAGCTAGAGTGACCCTATTTAGAGAAGAACTCTGAGCTCACAAGGAGACTTTCCCAGAAGAAATCTCCCTCCTGTCTAGGACATCACATGGGTTGCCAATGATTTTTCTCCCCTTTTTTGATACAAGGGATTTAATTTAGGGGCACTGATCCCCTAAGCCACATCCTCAGTCTCTTTTTATTTTATTTTTTAAAGAGACAGAATCAATTTTACTTATTTTTATCACCTGCCTTTTTTACCTCCAACACTTAGTTGTGTTGTGTGGTGCTACCTGGGTCCTCACACATGCCAGGTATGTATGCCAATGGCTAAGCCACTGCTTCAGCCTTTTTTTAATAGGGTCTTGCTAAATTGCTGAGTCTGGCCTTGATTTCACAATCCTCCTGCCTCAGTCTCCCCAGCTGGTGGAATAATAGTTGTGTGACACTGTACCTGATAGCACTAAAGAGTTTTGAAGGTAAACCGGCAAACACATTATTAAATTCAAATAAGCTTCACACATTTTATCATTCTAATTCATTGGAATAAAATCAGTTACATTTTTGGGGTTTCCATTTGCTGAACACTCAAGCTGTCTACAGGTAAGAGAATTTGACTTCTTTATCCTGTCTCTAAACCAATTTGAAAACACTTCTCAGAGGCCCTTCATCTGTGCCTTCTCTCCACTGTCAGATCTACAGCCTGCTTTCCTTTTTTATTTTTAGACTGAGGATTTGCTGTGTAATCCAGTCTGGCCCCAAGTTCCTGGGCTCAGGGGATCCTCCCACCTTGGCCTCCTGAGTAGCTGCCAGCTAACTCTACCACCCCAGGTTCAAAGCCTGTGTTCTCAGCTTCAGCACTTCACTACTGGAAGCATCTGCATTCCACCAGGATAAACCTCTATAACCTTCACCTCAGTGTCAGACAGAAACTGAGCAGCCAGCCCTCTTGTCAGTCAGTCTGCCCCCTCTCCTCAACATTCCTAAGGGGGCTGCCACTGCTGCCATAATGCATGTCACAGCACACTGAACCACTATTTCTGTGTTGATGCCCAGTATGCTGACTTAACAGCTGTGAGGCATTGGACAGTTATTGACCCCCTCTGTAGCTTTTCTCTTTGATAAAATGGGGATGATAGGGCCTCCCTCATTGTGAGATTGACATGGAGTCAATACTCAAAGTTGCTGTCTCCTTGATCATTCAGTTTCCTCTGTGCACTGCTTATGCTTAGCAATCAAAATCTGGTGGATCCTTTTCAAAACTTCCCTGGCAATTCTCACAGCTTCCCCACTGTACTTGGCTGAACTCCACAGGAGGCTGGAGCTCATTGAGGTTGACCTCACTCTGAATCCCTCCAGGGATTTGCCTTGGTCACCAGGGCTCCCTGAGTAAATGCAGCCCATCTGCCCCACCGCCAATGCCTTTTGGATGCTTCTCTGCAGGCAGGTGACTTGCGAGACCTGTATGCACATGAGGGTGGCTCACCACTGTCCAGGATCAGTTCTCTGGGCCTCTTCTGTGGCCTTCCCAGAAACACCTTGGGAAACTTGCCTGACAGCAGAGGCATCCGGGCAGCATTCCAGGATGGAGAAAGAGAGCCTAAGAGCTGAGGTTGTGGCTCAGATGCCTGTCCCCTCTTGGAGGCAGGCAGAGTGCTTCAAAGGCAGATGGGAGTGAAGAGAGAATGGGGTCTTCTAGTAGTCTTGGCTTCTTAAATTCTATGAGGAAACATATATTTGTATTTATTAAATGTGTTTTTATAAATTGGTAAGAGTTGAGGATTATGTTGTTTTGGGGTCTTCACTAAGAATGAGGTTATTAAGTGTTAAAATTCTAATAATATACAAAAAGTGAAAAAAGTTTCAACTGTGTTTCAATTAAAAGTACTATAAACAACATAAAATATTTGGTCTCATTGAAAAGAGTAGAATGGGGGCTAGAGTGTTAGCTCAGTGGTTCTAGTGCTTGCCTGGCATGCGCAAGGTTGTGGGTTCAAATCCCAGCATCACATAAGCAACAAAGTGTCAGAACAATGAAAGTCAAATGAAAAACTAAATAAAATTTGATTCTCTCTCTCTCTCTCTCTCACCATCCCGCTATCTTCACAAAAGGTATAGAATGTAAATTTCAGAAAAGCTCCCCTAGTAGGAAAGAGATAGAAAGGCTGTACTTATGGAAATATATTGTAATATGGACATTAGAAAAGAATGATTCTGGATAAGAAAGCATTTTGTATAGTAATGCAGACAAGTTATCAAGTGTTTAAGAAGGTCTGTGATGGGTTAGTCTTAAAATCTTTGTGTGATTAAATTGGTTATGGTTGACACAGTTAAACTTAGTTAGGGTTTTTCACAAGGTCAAATATTAAAAAATGGATATAAACCAAAATTTATCTATATGCTAAAGTAATATAGACTTCTTAAAACATTGACCTGCTCTTATCTATCAAAATAATTTCTAATTTTGGATAGATTTTACTATTTAAAAAAAACTAATTTTACAAAAATTAGATTTATTAAACTCTAGTTAAATAAACAGCTATTATTTGGGTATTAAACTACATTATGGATTCCAAATTTTCTTTAAAGGTTAAATTTAGTCAATATGAAGACATCAGTATAATTGAAATGTTATTAAATATAAAGATTTTAAAAAGTACCTTACCAAGTTAGTGTTCTCCAATCTGAAATTGTCTATAATAATATAAATAAAATAAAATACAATAAATAATGATAATAAGAAATTTAATTGAAAACTAAGATCAGCTTCAAAACTAAAACATTTACGTAAGATTTGTTAATAGGACTTTCTCACCTTAGTTTAAACTCAGCTCTTACCTTAAAATAGGCTAAATTTAAATTTATTTAAAATTAATCTCAAAAGTCTTTTGTCACAAAAATTACTGTGATCTCAATAAATAGGGGATACAATGTATAGAAAAGATTTAAAATTATAAAAATTGATTATTTTTGGGTTCATTGCTACTGTTCAAAATAAATATGTTTTTACTGTTATTAAATTCATTTTGTCTTTTGTCTTATAAAACTTTATAACTATCATTTCAGTGCTTTACATAAGTACAACTTCTAATAAAACAACCTAATTCAATTTAAAATAATAATCCTACCTGTAGTAATAAAAATTTGTATATTTTTGTTACACATAAAAATTATAAATATTATAAAAATGCTATATGATCCTGAAGGACAAACTATAGTAAAACAAGGCCATCATAAATTCAAATTAAAACTTAAAAATAAATAAACAAAAGGAGGAATAATATAAGGCCTAAACTTCTTTAAAAAGCTCTTTTTTTAATTAGAAGTATATAGACATACAGTTGAGGGGAAAACATTATCAAAACATTAGCAATCAATGTATATAAACACTGTTATCCAGGGGTAATGCCAAAACATGGATGGTCACCTTGGGTTTTACCTGTTACAGTTTCCCCCAGAAGAACTCATGTGTTATATGGGTAGCTCATGGAGGAATGACATCGGCTTCTGGGATGGTTCCACCATCTTCTCAATCTCCAGACTTCTATGAGTTCTTCATATACCCTCCCCCCTCCCCTCCCCCTCCCTACACCTCCAAGCATCCTAGAAAGCCATCCCACTATTACTCTGAAAGTCATTAAATTTGAAATATTGTTAGGTTAGCCATCTGCCCTAATGCTTCCCCATATATTCTAGCATCAACAGATGAGAGAAACCATTTGACCCTTGAGTCTCTGAGATTGGGAAACTTCACTGAGCATAATTTTTCCATCTCCATCCATTTGATTTCAAAAGCCATAATATCATCTTCTCTAATGCCCAAGTAGTATTCCATTGTATATATGTGCCAAAGTTTTTAACAAGCTCTTTTTATTTTAATTTTTTCACCTGCTACAATTAAGAAGTCACTGCAATGCAGTGACACTATGGCCTATGGTTTCTTAGAAATTGCTCCTCTTGTTTGTTGGAAAACACCTAAGAAAGGTAAATAAGTGTCCAGATCCACTAATAACATGGGGAAGAGGGTTTGCTTGTGTCTTTCAAGAATAGTTCTTCTCTGTATTGTTGTCAGTGTTTTAACATCATACAGCCTCCATGTCCTATTCATTACATTCCTTTACTCTGGCTTTATTTTATACTTTATTTTATTAATATTTATCAATATTCTACTTTGTTAATGAATAATTCCTCAGCAATTAAAATATTTCTAGTTTGCATTTTCTATTTCCTTGCAGCACACTGAATAAAAAGGATGAATTCATTTGTTTCGCTGAACCCTGCAGCAACACGTTTTCTTTTATTTCACATATTCAGAAATGCTAGTTTGATAGATAACTGACATTTGAGGAAAATTCATTTACATGATATATTGGTAAATATTCTGGGGAATGAGTACAGATTAGTATATGTATTCTGAAATATAGAGACACACAAATATAATGATATCCATAAAAGCTCACCAAGTCAGTGCAGAGATATTTAGCCCTAAGGCCTACCAAGTTAATTGCCCCCAAGACCCACCAAGTATTCCCTCATGGCCCAAAGACCAGGTTGCTTGACACTGCCTCTCTGAGTTGCCAGCCTAGTGATAGGAGTTGGGTCCTGTACATATCATTTCTAAATCCTTGACAAAGCCAAACACCTCCAAAAAACCAGTTTTCTCCAATCATGTAAACTCTTCCTCCTAGGATCTGCCAGGAATGGCTTAAGGTGCCCTGACAACTATATTTTCCAGATTCACCAGACTATTTGCTGATAGCTTTTACTCAGTATACCCCTGTTTTGCAGTGCTTTTCAATTAGGGCAAATGGCTTCCAGTGTCCCCTGGCTTCCCTGCTATGTCAAATCACTCTGCTCTTACTTTAATCAATTCACATGTTTGCCTGTGTGTGTGTAGAACTTTTAGCAATAAGCTAATCAGCCCAAAACTTTGGTGTGCTCCAGAGTTCCAAGTCTATCTTCTTTCCAGCCTTGTTCATGTCTCTTTCCCAGGCATTCACAGAGTTCAATGGGAGGGACACATGGAATCAACTACAGAAATTTATGACTCCAAACAAAAACATACATGGGGTCAGGCATTCAGACATTGTCACATAAATGGAACTGCATGTATTTCATTTATCAACATAAGTCCTGTGAAAGATTGTCAGAAAATGGTCTGGAATTCTTTAGAAGGACACACTGATGGTTTTAAATGTCAAGGTCCCATTTCTGCCTTATGAGGCATCAAGAGCTCTGTGTGTCACAATGTACAAACTTCCAGTGTTTGTGTGTGTGTGTGTGTTGTGTATTGCATTTGACTACTCTGACTTCTTTTATATCCAATAAATGGATTTTATGTTTTAATAATTAACAAGATCCTTGGCTATTGAAATATTTCTACTCAGAATTTCATTGATTTTCCCCTAAACACACACTTTTACCAAGTCAAACTCATTTGTTTGTCTGCAACTCTACAGAAAATTTCATTGTCTTCAAGAGTAAAGAAGTTAGTCCAACAAATAACAGACACGTAGCGAAAAACTTTACCATTTTGGATTGGGTAATATTCAGAAGACTCAGTTAATATTACCAGATTGAGGGGCTGGAGCAATGTCTCAGTGGTTACAGCACTTTTCTGGCATAGGTTCAACCCCAGCACCCACTACACTTATACAACTAAATGTCAGAGCAATGAAAGTCATGTGAAAAATCCAAAATTCATTCTCTGTCTCTCTACTTCATTGTCTTAAAAAAATTATCAAATTCAACCTGAAAATATGCATGGTTTGTGTATGAAGATACACATGGAGCTGTAGAGGTGGTGAAATGTTAGTGTGCTTGCCTGGCATGTGCAAGATTTGGGATCAATTGCCAGCACTACATAAATAAAAAAGGAGAAACAAACCAGAGAAAAATATTTTAAAAAAGATATGCAGGAGAGATCATCACATCTATGTAGATCCTTATATCTCTGAGGATCTGATAGATTTAGGAATAACCTCATGACACAGCACACCATTGTTATGATTTCATGTGTGTGTACCCTATATTAGTCAGGGGTGCATCAGGCCTCCTAAATCACTTTCCTCCCTTGTCATGACACCAAGCCCACCTGCTACAAAATGTGGCTTTCCACAATCATGCAAATTCTCCCAGAACATTCCAGGAATGTCCTGGAGATCCCTGGCAGCTACATTTTCCTGTGTTCCCCACTCTATCTGGTGATACCAAGACCTCAGGATCCCAGAGTTTCAAATTTGCTAGTCGTTAAGGCAAGTTAGTTCAAGTGGTCCCTGCCTTCCCAGTTGGGTAAAATCAACCTCCCCTTATTCTGGCCAGTATAGTCATATTCCAGTTCACCTAGTTTCTGCCAGAAATGTTCCCCACAATTGCAGAGCTAAGAAAATCTTTCCTGGTATCCTGGGGAAGAGGAGATAATGTGCAGATAACAGAAGAAAACTCCATTAAAGCAATAAATCAGTCAAATATTAACTTCTGTGCAGAAGTATGCTTCTTCAAAGTTCTCATCACAGTCCTCTCCATTTTTTTTGAGTAAATGTACAGAGTGAAAATTACAAGAACAGGTAAAAAGCTTCCATCATGGTGGCTATTTTTATTTCCCATTCTGAGCAGGAAGCAGCTTAAAGAGGTGATTACCATAGAAATGGAAAATAGAAATCAACAGTGAGGAAACTATAACAGTGGCCCCTTTCATAAAACAGACATCCAATTTGTGATTTGAATACAAACCTTAATGTTTGACTACAAGTGGCTCATGTTAAAATTGATATTTATTTTCCTCTTTTCTGTTTTCCACTCCCTATCTGTAAGGAAAACTGCATTAACATTTCTCCTGCCCTAAACTGAGTTATCTGTCCTCCTTTTACTGCTTACCTAAACAGATACACCAGACCTAGAAATGGGAAAACAGCTCTTGTTTTTTTTATATTGATGCAATAAAGGTATGCATAATGATAGAATTTGTTGCTACATATTCTTATACACACTCAATATTACAACATGTGGCCAACATTCCCCCAGCTCTCCCTGCTCACTCCTCCCATCTCCTGATTACTTGTCTCTGCTGGTAAATGGATGGAAATGGAAAATATCATTCTAAGCAAAATTAGACAAACTCAGAAACTCATGTCATAAGTTTTCTCTCATTTGTGGATGCTAGAGTTAAAAAAAAAAGAAAGGGGAAAGGATAAGATTTTCATAAAGAATCATTGAAATACAAATCAATAGAGGAACTGAGGGAAATATAGTAAATTTGAGAAAGGGGAAGAAGAGAGGAAAGGCATTAGGAAGAAGGGAGGGTTAAGGAAGGAAGAGAATAATAAATTTTGTGTCCATAAAAAACACCTCTCAAGCATAAAATTGACATTAATTATATCTACTGATAATATTTGGAATACAGACATATCCCTAGTCGTTTATTTTATTTATGCATTTTATACTGGTACTAGGGATTGAACCTAGGTGTAAACCAATAAGCCACATTCTTATCACTTCTTTCACTTCTTTTTTTTTCCTTCTTTTTTTTTTTTTAACTTTGAGACAGGGTCTAAGTTTCTTCAGGCCTCACTAGATTGCTGATGCTGACTTTGAACTTGGGATATTCTCCTTCCTTGACATTGTGAGCACCACCATGCCTGGCCACATTGCTGTTTTAAATCCCTGTTTTCTTGTCTCACAGTTAGTATGGCAGCCTCAGTGATGTGAGCCTGTTGCTTTCCCATTTGCTAGCAAGACAAAAAAAAAACTGTCCTTTATATCAAATCTTGTTTTAATTAATGGAAGACCATTGTGGCAAGGTCTGGGCTTATTATGAAAACATTTTCTCACAGAATCCACCAGCTCCTCCCACAGGACAATGCCCTTTTCTGGTGGACCTTGATTGTCTAGCTGTGTCACATAAACCTCCTAAACATCTGCCCAGAAGAGCTTATTCCTAAGTACCTACATCTTCCAGAATTGTCCCTCAGATTGGCCAGTTCTGAATAAATCTTCACAGATCTCAGTTGTAAATCCACCTTCCTTCCATCCTGAATGCTGCTTCTGTCCTAAACATTCCCAGAGACACAATGGAGTCACAGATAATATGCCATCCTAGAAATTTAGGCCCTGGGAGTTTGTCCACCCTGACCTTAATGAGTTATGTCTAGTCAAACCCGTATTATCAAAATAAATTTTAACACAATTAATCTTCAACTGCCATGATTGAAACCCACATTGGGTCAGGGCTGCCAAGCTCTTTAAGGTCAACAGAAAGTGAAGATTCCATCACAGTATAAGGTAATCCGTGGAGACAAAGCAACCACAGAGGTTCCATCACAAAATTTCTGGAGCCATGCCAGAGGGATTTAATGGTGTCACTCTGAATTGCATGCAGGATTTTATTAGAATGATGGTACACATGTTCAGGATAGGCTGAGTGGTTACCTTAAGGAACTTTGAGTCCCCTTAACCTCTTTTCTTTTCCCCATACTCCTGTAATAATTTATTGCCACTTGGGTAACCCTCAGCAAACTCTATGAGTCTTGATGTCCTGGCAGAGAGTCCCTCTCTCTTGGCGAAACATTTTCCTCAGGATTTTGCAGCTTGGCATTCTGTTCTCATAGGGCAAGTCAATTTGGATGGACTCTGCCTTCGCAGCTCTTTCCCATTACTCTTGTCTTATGGCCAAAGGAGGCTTATTCCTATGCACCTGATGTCTGCCAGATTGGGGTGCTCCTTATCCCACTGCAAATGTGTGGATGGTGGGAAATACCCAAATCTGATTTTAAGTTTTCAGCTCTGAATAAGATGCAGCAATAATGTTGATTTTTCCTTGAAGACACCTGCATGATGCATTCTGGAATGCAGATAAGAATCAAAAGGAAGGAGTCATCCAATAGAAAGTTGATGCTGCAGGAAAGATCAACTTTGCCTGAGCATGTGAAATGGTCTCATCCTTAAATCGTACAAGAAACTGTCTTAGGATCAATGCCAATTGCAGTTTTCTGCAATGTGTCTGCTGAGGAAGATGGATCTGGTAACTTGGAAACAGATACACACACGAGAGCTGCTGCTGTATTCAAAAAACTTATTATTTAAAAGAAGAGTGCATCGGGCTGGAGCGGTGGCTCAGCAGTTTCGGTGCTTGCCTGGCAAGCACGAGGACCCGGGTTCAAACCCCAGCACCACGTACACAACTAAGTGTTGAAGCAACGAAGGCAATGTGAAAAACTAAAAAATAAAGTTGTTTCTCTCTAAAAAAAAAAAAAAAAAAAAAAAAAAGAAGAGTGCATTGATAGAATATTAGATTTTGTCAGGTTTTGAACTGCCACACTTTGGCTCTTTTTTTTAAATCCAGGCTGTACAGTTAGTGAGATGCTGATATGTGCTACTTGAAGATTTGCACTGGTAATTCTTAAACACAGGTGGCATGAATGTCCTAATGTGGTATGAATGTCCTAATGTGGTACAAAACTGCACCCATGGCAAGCGTTTTTAATTGTGATGTTTTCAATTGCCATGCTCAAATTCTTCCTTTTAACCTGTCTGTGTACACAGTTCATAAGTTGCCAATATGTGTACTGTAAGAAAGCTTACTGTAACAATCATGGTCTCAGAC
>PVKS010021557.1:0-35008 GCA_004027875.1 Aplodontia rufa | reverse complement strand
TTTTTTTTTTAAATTAAGAATTTGGGGCTGGAGCAGTGGCTCAACAGTTACAGTGCTTGCCTAGCATGCACGAAGGACAGTTCAAACCCTAGCACCACATACTCAACTAAGGGTCATAGAAACAAAAACCAGATAAAATAATAAATAAAAGTGATTCCCTCTCAAAAAATAAATAAAGAAATAAAAATAGAAAATTAACCTGAACAAACCTGATGCTAACCAATTGTTTTTCTATTGCTGTTTACTCAGTCCCACCTTACAGGAAAGTAACTTTGAAGTGACCAACTTTATATTTTCTTGCTTGCGCTTTCTTCAGCCCTTCTGTCTACAAAACAGACCTATCTTCAACTTATTGAAACATTTATTCTGTTTTGTAGAATAAAGTATTATCTGATTCTAGAATCAAAAAGCAAAGTCAACTGGGGGTGGGGATGTAGTGGTAGATGTTTGCCTAGCAAGCATGAGAACCAGGGTTTGATCCATAGTACAGTACTACAAAAAAATTAAAAAATGAAATTGTTAAACTAAGTTATTGGAATTTTGTCATTCTTCAATATTAATAACAAAGGAAAAAAGAAGAAAAAGGATAAGTAAAAGACTAAAAAGGAATCCAGTAGAAAATTATAAAAAGAAAATTTTAAATATAATAAGCTTTCAAAGAGATGTGGTTGGTCAGAGCACATCCCTAGCATGCACAAGGCTCTGAAGTTGACCCCAGTAACACTAACACACACACACACACATAGAGAAACACACATGGAGCACCACACCTTAAAACTTCTAATTTCAGTTACATGAATGATCCAAAATGAAAAAAACATTTCTAAAAGCATTTGTCACTGCTATCATAAATTACCACCCACAAATTTTTATTACTCATGAAGAGGGGCCAATAAGTTGTTGAAAGAACAAACTAACAGAATCCAAAACTAAATAAAACCAATTTGCAAAAGTGACTTTTAGCCAGGTGTAGTGGTACATACCTAAAATCAGAGCAGCTCAGGAGGCTGAGGCAGGAGGATTGCAAGTTCAAAGCCAGCCTCAGCAACTTAATGAGACCCTGTCTCTAAATTAAAAATAAAAAGTGCAGAGGGGGTGGTTCAGTGATTAAATGCCCTGGGTTCAGTCCCTAGTACCGAAAAAAAAAAAAAAAGAATTTCAGCATTTTTCATACTAAGCCATAGCTCTAAAAGGAAAATAAGGGCATAGCATACTAAGTCTTACTGGAAAAAGTAATCCAAAGAATGGGAGAAAATGTTTACAAGTCATACATATGAAAGGGATTAACATCCAGCATATACACAGAACTCCAGGGAAAGAAATTCAAAAATCAGCAAAGAACTTCAATAGACATTTCTATAAAGATACAGCAGTACCTTCTTAGATGCCTCAGACAGTACCAAACCCTATAATTTAATGCCTTTTCCAACTTAACTAAGCATTTATCACACACTGTGATATTAAACTAAGAATAATTTATTTGTTCTTCTTTTCAAAACTTCACAAATAGATTCATACCTAGCAATCTCAGTGTTTTTTTCTTCCCTTATTAACTCAAGATCTTTCACTTAAAGGAAGCAGTTTATGTCTTCTCATTTGCCTCTCTAAATTGCCAGTATCACTACTCTTGTCCTTTGGGACATTAAGTAAAAGAAGAGTTACTACAAACAAGCAATGCAACACTGTAACCATTGATCTAACAACCAAGAAGTCTACTATGTAGCTAACAACTGGTAGCACATACAAAGAGGATATGCTGTCCAACATACGATTCACATCCCAGGAAGGACAGAACAGGACAGAGCACAAATCCATGAGATTTCATCAGGCTACTCAGAACAATGTACAATTTAAAACTTGTGAATTGTTTGTCTCTTGAATTTTCTATTTAATATTTTATGGCTAATTGAAGGTAAATAAAACCCTGGAAAGTGAAATCATGAAGAAGAGGATCCTACTGTATACAAGTGACCAAAAAGCGCACGAAATGATACTCAACATCACTATTCATTACGGAATCATAAATCAAAACTACAAGTCACATCTATAAGGGCAGCTACTATATAAAAAATATATAATAATATTAAGTGTTGAAAAGATGTGAAGAGGCCAGGAATGTAACTCAGTTAATTGAAAGGCTAAGGCAGAAGGATTGCAAAGTCTGAGGTCAGCCTAGGCAACTTAGCAAGAACTTGCCTCAAATAAAAAGGGCTGGGTAGAACACTTGCCTAACAGAAGCAGGCCCTAGTTTTTAATCCCCAGGACAGACAGACTGACATAAACAGAAAAGCTAGGAGAAGCTAGAACCCTTGTCCACCATCAATGAGAATACAACATGATACAGTCACTGTGGGAAACAGTAAAGAAGATCCTCAAAAAAATAAAAAAATACAATCACCATATGATCTAGCAATTCTTCTGAGTATATACATGAAAGAACTGGAAGCAAATTCTTTTTTTTTTTTTAAGAAAGAGCGGGACAATGAGAGAGATAGAAAGAGAGTCCAGTTTGGTTTTCATGTGACTTTTGTTGCTGCAACACTTCATTGTGTATGCCGTGCTAGGGTTTGAACCCACGTCCCCACACATGTCAATCACCATAATCACCAAGCCACAGCTCCAGCCCCTGGAAGCAAATTCTTAAAGAGAGATTTGTACACCAATGTTCACAGCAGCATTTTTCAAAGTAGCCAAAACATGGAAGCAATCCAGTGTCTACTGAAAGACAAACGGATCAAAAACCATGGTATTATCTGGTCTCAGTATCACACAGCTATAATTTCAGTGACTCAAGAAACTGAGACAGGAGAATTATTTGGGCCCACGAGTCCAAGGCCAGCCTTGGTAACACAGCAAGACCCCATCTCAAAAAAAAAGTAGTGCATACATACAATGAAGTATTATTCAGCCTTAAAAAGAAATTCTGACAAATGTTTCAACATGGATGAAACTTGAGGATATTATGCTATGTGAAATAAACCAGTCTCTAAAAGGCAAATAGTATAAGATTCCATGTAGATGAGATACCTACAGTAGTCAAAATCATACAGAGAAGGGGCTGGAGCAGTGGCTCAGCAGTTACGGCACTTGACTGGCATGTGTGAGGACATGGGTTCGGACCCCAGCACCATGCACACAACAAAGTATCAGAGCAATGAAGGCCACATGAATAAACTAGATAAAACTGATTCTTTGTCCTTTACTGTCCTCTCTTAAAAAAAAAAAAAAATGATCCTCCTTCTCACTGTCCCTCTCTTAAAAAAAAAAAAACCATACAGAAAGACAAAGTAAATAGTGGTTGCCAGAGGACTGGGAAAGAAAAGATTTAAAAAATATATATATTGTGTAAAGCATAGTTTGTTTTACAAGAGGAAAAATGTATGGAGATTGATGGTGGTGATGGTTATACAAAAAGCATTCGGAATGTTTTTCATTGTTGTTTTCTGAGACAGGGTTTTGCCATGTTGCCCAGGCTGTCCTGTAATGAATAATTTGCTGGCTTCCATATCCTAAGTAGCTGAGATTATAGTCATGTGCCACTGAATTCATCTTTTACAAATGTTTTAAATGCTACAGAACTGTATACTTAAAAAAACTTACGATGGCAAATCATATTATATTTCCATTTTACCACAATAAAAAAAATTAGAAACAAAAAATCATAATAGGAAATAAAGACCCATGAGTAAGTTATTAGTAAATCCTCAAATAGGAAATGAAAACAATTTAGCATATTTTAAAAAATAAACGCAATGCTGACAATTGATTATACTGTGATAGAAGAGCTGAGATTCCAACTATGGAGAGGTGAGGCAATCTATTCAATGAGCAACAAAAGGAAGCCATTATCACCCCTAGGCTAAGGGCAGAGTGCAGGGTGGCAGGCCACTTAGCAGAAACTGGAATGCAGGTGGGTTGCCCAGGAGAGGCCAAAACCACAGAGGAAATGCAGTCAGAAGACAAAAGATACGATAGACTGGGAAATACAAATGGAGCAGGAAAGGGCAATGGAATGTATCTGAAAACAGACACTGGGCTAACAAATTCTGCTCAAAAATAATTTTAAAGACTAAAAAGTTCAACACTAATGATTAATTTGCAGTTATAAATCCTCTACAACTGATTGAACTTGAATTAGTAATATCTTTCCTAAGAAAATTTTAACTCACTTGAATTTAAATTTAAGGCTACACACTGTATTAAACTTTAAGACTTGTACAATACGATACGAGTTCTAAAGAAATTTCTGTAGTGTGGTCATTACCTTTTAATTAAAAAGGAATTTATTTTGAAAGCTAAAAGTTTCTGCAACAGAAAATAATTAGACTAAATTGAGGATTCTCTGTCTGGAATCTGGTCAACCCCAAACAAATATTTAATTCACATGTTCCAAAAAAGTATAACCGTACCATTTAAATCTGCATTTTCAAATCTGACCCAGACTATTTTCTCCTTTTCTTCTGTTAGAGATGTTCCGCTGTAAGCCTGCATAATAAACAGAAACATACGAATAAAAATGTTTTACAACTCTAATATTACTGATGTTCAAAATAAAAAATCACTTCAAATAAAACCAATTCTATCCTTCTCCAACTGCACAAATCCCCCATCTTGGTAACTAGCACATTTTGGAACATTATTAACCCCACAGTATATTCATAAAGGAATCTAATGACTTTGGTCAAAAAGGAGTTTTTAACTTATTGCAGACACCTAAAATAAAATCCTCACACTCTGTTAAGAAACATGACTATAATTCAAAGACACACATACAAAAAAAAAAAAAAAAAACCCTAAAATACCACCCGTATGGGTCAATGAATAAGGCGTGGTAAATAAAATTACCACCTTTATCTATTTGGTTCCCGGGTGGTTATGTTCAGGTAATCACACAATATCTACAGTTCTCAAGACTATTACTTTTTTAGAGCTGGATAGTGGTAAAGCGCTTGCCTGGCAGGTGTGAAGACCCAAGTTCAAACCCAGCACCACATACACAACCAAGTGTTGGAAAAGCAAAACACAGATTAAAAAATAAAAGAAACTGACTCTTTTCTCTCTTTCTCTCTCTCTCTCTCTCTCTCTCTTTAAAAACAGAAAGAGAGAACAATTATAACAATGTGCTATAATAAAGGTTAAAAAAAAAGAAGACTATTACTTTTTTAGTCTTGTTATCTGGCTTCCAGACCCAACCTATCAGCTAATTCTTACAAGCCTGCAAAAGTCACAAAGATAAGCAATAAGGGCTAACAGTGTCAACAGTACTCACTGGTATTCTCAAGGAGTTATCTCTCCATAAAGCATGTTTGTATTTAAAATTTTTTAAGACTGTGGAGAGCAGGGCTCCAGAGCATGTGTCTATAATCTAGCTAATCAGAAGGCTAAGTCAGGAGGGTCATTTGAGCCCAGGGTTCAAGGTTAGCCTGGGCAACATATCGAAACCTTGTCTTAAAAAAAAAACAACAACAACAGCAGCAATGCACACAAATACATCATTGTGTATATACTCAGAAGCATTCTGAATATCAAAAAAATAGCTGCAACTTTTTAGGCAATTTCATAAAGAGGTATTTTGTGCACAGAACAATTATTTAATAAGAGCTATACTAAAAACAAACAAAAATACCATCCCATGGATAATTTATAGCACAACCTCCTATAAATTTTCATGCCAATTTAACTATTCATACTATACCACACAAGGTTAATGGTGATCAAAAATACTGCTAAAGGTTACCTTAATAGTAGATTTACTATCCAAAAAAATTACTTTATACAATTCATACAATCTCAATTCTCTTTTTGAAAAAAAAAAAATGAAGAGACCAGATGTGCAGTTCAGTGATAATATGCAAGCCCCTGGGTTTAATCTCCAGCACCAAGAAAATATAAATAAAAACAAGTGATATATGTATAGGGCAGTTAAATACTTGGAAGAAGAAAACCTTCATTGGAACCAACTAATTCCTGCCTCCTCAGTCTCCCAAATCACTGGGATTACAGGCATGTGAAACCATGCCCTGCTTGAAAACTTTAAAAACTAAACTTACTTTCAAATAATTTTAGATTATTAAACACAGTACAAAAATAAAAATAAAAAATAAACACAGTACAAAGAATTATTATTATCCTCACCTAGCTTCCTCAAATGTTGGTTATCTTATCTAACCTAGTCTTACATTACTGTACATTGGTATATTATTATTAATTAAAATCCCATACCTTATTTGGATTTCACAAATTTTTCCACTTTTCTCTTTTTCAGTATCCAGTCTACGATACTTCTCTGCATTTAGAAGAACTTCCCTTTTTCCTATGTCAGGCTTCCCTCTAACCTGGTAAAGCACTAATATTTCAAAAATTCCTTCAGCTTAGCCAACTTAAGTCTTCTTATCTACAGTTTTATTCAACATTCTCCCAATTCCTCTCCAACTTCTTCAAGATGCTCTCCTTTGAAACTATCAGATCAAATGGCACAGCTCAGGGTTCTGAATAGCCATCAGTTCTATCAGTTTAACCCAACTAGAATTAACTCAGTGAATCACAAGGACAGAAGCCACTATCTAGTGCAACAACATATTTTCTCTCTTCAGAGGGATATTCACAGACCCAGAGAATAATTCCTAGACTTCACAAATGTGATGATTCCCAGAATACAGCTGGATTTGGAACACTATGCAAAAAAAAAAATAATTTTCCTATGGCTGACTACAAAGTACTAATGTAGGATTCTTGATTAAATGTGGAAAAAAATTAGAAAGCACTATTCTCAGATCTACCAAACCAGTAAACAAAATGCCTAATATAAATAAGGTTTCCCCTATTTTTTGCTTTCCTAAGCAAAATATGGCTTCATTCGTCACTACATTTTCCCTTTACAATAGCAACTGCAATGTTTTCAGTTCTTCTAAACTATTAACTGTAAGCCATAAATCCACATCTCTGTCCCTAGATCTCTAGTCAGTTCAGGTTCCCTCCAAGAGAGACCACTCAATACTTGCTGCTTTATTTTATGCTTCACATATATGGCATCCTTTAAGCCTCAACAGAAACTCATGATGAATGCAAAGATAAACCCCATTTTAACATAAGGACACTGATACTTAGAAATAGGTATCAGGGGCGGGAGCGGTGATTCAGCAGTTACAGCACTTGCCTGGCATGCGCAAGGACGCAGGTTCAAACCCCAGCACCACATACACAAAGAAGTGTAGAAGCAACAAAGACCATATGAAAAACTAAATAAAATTGATTCTCCCTTTCTCTCTCTCTCTCTCACTGTCCCTCTCTCTTTAAAAAAAAAAAAAAAAAAAAAAAGAGGGGCTGGAGCGGTGGCTCAGATGTTGCAGCGCTTGCCTGGCATGCGCAAGTACATGGGTTCGGACCCCAGCACCCACGTACAAGGCTGAGTGTCGGAGCAATGCAAGTCATGTGAAAATCTCAATAAAAATTGATTCTGTCTCTCTCTCTATCTCTCTCTGTCTGTCAAAAAAAAAAGAAACAGGTTTCAGTAAATTGCTCAGACTTGTTGAAATATAAAGTCAGATTTAACATCAATATCTGTAGTATTAATCACTAAGTTACCCTAAGTCCGATGTGCAAAATGTTAAATTATCACTTCTCTGCCAAATAAAGCAAGCAAGTATTATGATCCTGTTACCCCATCACATTCCCATTGAATTTATCAAGTCTGGACTTCAGTCTTCCCTATGATTCAATTCCAATGGCATCTCATTAGAATTTTAAGCCTTGATGATCCCCAACTGAATTTAATTTCCCTTCCACTAAGTTACCACCCTGCTCTTGTTTATACCTTAATGATGACACTTACATTTTGGCCATGTATTTTAGCTGGATATTAATTACATAAGAGACCATGGATCACCAAATCTGTCCCATGATCTCTGTTCATGAATAAAATTTTATTGGAACACTGCTACCCCATTTCCTTACATAAACAGCAGTGCTGAGTAGCTCCACATGAGGTCATATGAACTGCAAAACTTATCCAGCCTTTTACAAAGGGTGTTTGTCCTCCTTTGTACTCGATCACGAAAGAAGAGGCACTGAGTATTCCCTCAACTTACCTCAGGACCTGCCCAAGTGGGGGCTCCATTAAATATTTACTGCCTGAAATTTTACTTCCTTTCTACATTAAGTAGAATAAGACTCTCATAGAGGGGACCAACAACATAAATTTTTTGAATGAATATCCTAATTCTTAGATCATGCCTCCAACTTTACTTCCACAGTTCCTACTCTAATCCAAAACTAGACAGCCAATTTCATAGATTAAAAACCTGATACCTCCTTTCTAATGTAAAGTACAACATTGATCTTTTAATTTCCATTATTTTTCCCCTATTATTTTTAACTGTCACCTACTTTCCACCTAACAGAAATTACAATTGGATATTTTTTTGAGAGAGAGAGAGAGAGAGGGACAGTGAGAAAAAAACTCAATTTTATTTAGTCTTTCATCTGACTTTCATTGCTCTGACACTTCGTTGTCTTGTTGTGTACATGTTGCTGGTGTTCGAATCTGCATCCTCCAACATTCTAGGCAAGCACTGCAACTGCTGAGCCACCGCTCCAGCCCCTCAAATTGGATATTCTTATTCCACTAACAAAATATTTCCTCAAACTTGTGACCAATACCTCCAAGTCAAGAAAAACTGCTCACTACTTGGTTCCTAGTCCCACTAAACATGTAAAAATTTGATAAAGATGCCCTCTGGGGGCAGATGAATTATAAAGTTTTTTAGTAAAATGATTTTCCTTGGAAATGTAGTCTTACACCAGGGATGAGAGTTTAAGGAAGAAGTTTAATTTCACCCCCAAATTGTTCTGCAAGCCTGATACCCTGTGTAGGTACAAGACCCTCTACTGCCACAAAAGTCTGGTTGCCTACCATATCTACCTAGCCAGTTTCCCTCAACATCAAATATAAACCTCTCTCTTCATTTCAATTAATGTTACTTTAAAACTTCTTTCACTTTTGTCCTTTCTCTGCTTCCCCTTAGCAATTAAATATATTCAGTCTATGTATGTGTAAAGTTTACTCATTTGTTGTTATTAAAAATATGTGGGGGGTTGGGGATTTAGCTCAGCGGCAGAGCACCTGCCTAGCATGCGAAAGGCCCCGAGTTTGGTCCTCAGCCCTGGGGGGGGAAAATATATATATATTTATATCTATCTATCTATATATATATAAAAAAAATATATATATATGTGGGCTGGAGCGGTGGCTCGGTGGTTACAGTGCTTGCCTGGCATGCGCGAGGACCCGGGTTCAAACCCCAGCACCACATACACAACAAAGTGTCGGAGCAACGAAAGCCATGTGAAAACTAAATAAAATTAATTTAAAAAAATATGTGGGCTGCACATGGAAGTGCACACTTATAATCCCAGAGACTCATGAGGCTAAGGCAGGAGGGTCACAAGTTCTAGGACAGCCTCAGCAATCTAGCAAGATTCTCAGCAACTCAGCAAGACCTTATCTCAAAATAAAAAAAAAATAAAGAAAAACAAAAACAACTGGGGATGTAGCTCAGTGACAAAGAACCCCTGAGATCAGTCTGCAATACATCCCCCCCCAAAAAAAACTGACTGAACATAATAAACAATACCAATTTGGTTTAATAAAAGTAAAATTTAGAATTTAGAATTTCTCAGGACTCTCTCATAAAGTTCAGATCCTGGATTTGCCAAATGTCCTTTAAAGCAGGGCAGTAGAAGAGCCTGAAAATTATAATTACTTTTAATAAGTAGGCCAAATAACACTTATGTTAAATTTGGGGAATAATACAATAGATGATCATAGTATGGCTGTTCTTATTCTTTATTCCCTCATTTGCATGCAATGCACAATAAAGGGCTTAATATCTTACAGATTTACATAATAAACCTGGTACAGTGGCACACACCTGTAATCCCAACAACTTGGTAAGTTAAGGCAAGAATCTCTCAAGTTCTATGCTAGCCTGGGCAACTTAGAAAGACCCTGTCTCAAAATAGAAAATGAAAAAGACTGGGATGTAGCTCAGAATAAGAGCACTTTTGGGTTCAATCCCCAGTAACAAATAAAAGGGTAGTCCACCATACCAATGCTCAGAATGCTAAAACAGCAAAAGATTTTCTGAAGTTGCTCATACTAGTATCACAGTCAGGAAACGACGTATCAGAGCTTCCTCAGCAAAAGGTAAAATCACAGACACTTACCTGTGGCACAACATCCTGAAGAAAAGTTACAACACTTTCCATGTAGGACTGCTCTCTGGAAAAGAGTGAAATGGATAAAATTTGTTAAGATAGATTTATACAGACAGTGGAAAAGCCCAAATGAAGTCACTCACAATATGAAAACAAGGGAAAAAAGCGCCAACTTTTATCATCTGATAATTCTGTTTATCCACTTTTCAGTTCTTGGAGTCTCCGTATATGCTATTGATTGTAAATAATTTTTTTTAATATTTATACTGGGGGTTTGAGTCCAGGTGCTTAACCACTGAGCCACATCAAAACACTTTTTATTTTTTATTCTAAGACATAGTCTCACTAATTTGCTTAGGTCCTCACTAAATAGCTGAGGCTGGCCTCAAACTTAAAACCCTCCTGCCTCAGCCTCCCAAAAGGTATGTGCTACCACACCTGGCTATAAATAAGCTTTTAACATTTTAAGCATTATCCCTTTATGTATATACGCACTTATTTATTTTCAACCCTGGGGACTGAACTCAGGGGTACTGTGCCACTGAGTTTTCCCTAGCCCATTTTTTTAATTTTGAGACGAGGTCTCCTTATGTTGTTGAAGGCCTCACTAAATTGCTGAGGCCAGCTTGCTCTCCTCCTGCTTCAGCTTTCAAATCACTGGGATTACAGGTGTGCACCTGACTAACAACATGTCTTTAAAAATCATACTTGAAGGGATGGAGCAGTGGCTCAGTGGTTATGGCGCTTGCCTGGCATGCACAAGGACGCAGGTTCAAACCCCAGCACCATGTACACAATGAAGTGTTGGAGCAACGAAAAGTCACATGAAAAACTAAATAAAATTGATTTTCTCTTTCTCATTGTCCCTCTCTCTCTAAAAACAAAAAAATATTTTAAAAAGAGAGAGAGAGAAAGAGAGATTAGAAGAAAAAAAAAAAAACAATGAAAGCCAAATGTGGTGGTACGTACTTGTAAAACCCATCCCATCTACTAGGGAGGCTGAGGTGACATCAATTTCAATGCCAGCCTTGGCAACTTAATGAGACCCTGTCTTAAACTTTTCAAAAAGGACTGTGGATGTACATCAGTGATAGAATGCCCTCACATTAAATTTCTAGAACCAAAAACGAGACCCTGTCTCAAAATAAATTTTTTTAAAAGGTGATGAAGGTGTAACTCAGTGATAGAGCACTTGCCTAGCATGTGAGAGACCCTGGGATTCAATTTGCAGTACCCAAAAAAAGTCACGCTTTCCTACTTTGATAAAGGTAACTTTTTTTCTTTAAGGGAGAGGGTGAGAGAATCAAGTTTATTTGGATTTTGTTCCTCTGACACATAGTTGCATATGTGGTGCTGGAGTTTGAACCTGGGTCCTTGCGCATGCCAGGCAAGTACTCTACCACTGAGCCACCGCTCTAGCCCTGATAAAGGTAATTTCTTACTCACGTTTGAAAGAATGATGGCAAAAGACCTACCTAAGACAGATCTTCCACTTAGAGCATAACAATGCCCTATTGAAATGAAAAAAAAAAACTGTTGCTGATGACTCAGTATTTAGTGACATCCTCTTTAAATTTGTTAAGAACCTAGTCCCTTACCTGAAATGTAGCAAAATGAGTCTACATTTTGAAGGCATTAGAACAAGTTATTAAAAAGTCCTCACAGAACTTTTGGCACACATGAGACATTGTAAAATATCAAAATGCATAGAAGTGAGGCAAATAACATTGTTAAGGACACTAAATAAAGATTTTTTTTTATGGTGTTGGGGATAGAACCCAGGGCCTCACACAGGCTAGGCAAGTGCTCTATCATGGAGCTATATAACCCCACCTCCCACCCCTGAAGATATTTTAAATTGCAAATATACAGATGTCAGCATGTGGAGAGAAATAATTTCTTCAAAATACTAAATGAAATTTATTTCAGGAAAGATGTGAAAAAAGTATACTCCAAAAAGCATGAAATATCCTAAATCCTAGAAAAAAAATAAACATTGGACTGTGATTGCTGTTTGTTTGCTTGTTTGTTTTTCACAGTCAGGGACTGAACCCAGGGCCTCATGCATGCTAAGTGCTCTACCACTGAGTTACATTCTTAGCCCTATTTTTTCTCAAATGTCTTAGAAACTACAACCATTGATTAGGCCTCAAAACTAACAAAAAATGATTAGGCTGGGGACTGTAGGGCAGTTCAGGGGGATACCACTACATGCCTAGCATGTGTGGGGCCTGGGTTCGATCCTCAGCACAGGAAAAAAAAAAAAAAAAAGATTTGGCCTACCTCTCCAACCTCATTTTTTGCCATCATCCTAAAAAACTCTGCTTCACCTCTATGCCACTGCAATTCCTAGAATACACTACACTATTCTGTAAATCATCTTTTTTTCTGCCTCATATATTCCCACATACTTCTCTTCCATTCAGATTTCCAACTAAAGTGCTCTTCCTCACACAGACTTTCAGTGACAGACTTACGCATACTCTCCCTTGTCAGGGCAGACAGTGCAGGGGCAACAACTGTAATTATTTATGTACTTACTTATTTATTATTTCCCCCATCAGAATGTAAGCTCCACTGCAGGAAGGAATCCATGTCTCATATATTTTTTTTCCAGTACTGGGGATTGAATCCAGAGCCTGCCACATGCTATCTCTCACCAAGTTACCCAGGATGTCCTCAAATTTCAATACTCCTGCCTCAGCTTCCCAAGTAGCAGAGATTACAGGTATGCACCACCACGCCCAGAACATATTTACATTTTATCACCAGAACCCATTAGTCAGTGTTTAAGCATGGAGTACATGTTCAAGCATTATATGTTAAAAACAAAAAAACAAAAAACTGAGGGCTAGAGAGGTTGCTCAGTGGTTGGTACACTTGCCTGGCATGCATGAGGACCCAGGTTCAAACCCCAGTACCACACACACAACTAAGTGCTGGAGAAACAAAGGTCAGATGAATAAAGTTGATTCTCTCTTTCCCCTCCCTCCCTCTCTCTCTCTCTCTCACTATCCTTTTTTTTTTTTTTTTTTAAAGAGAGAGGGACAGTGAGAGAGACAGAGAAAGAGAGAAACAACTTTATTGAGTTTTTCACATGGTCTTAGTTGCTCCAACACTTAGTTGTGTACGTGGTGCTGGGGTTTGAACCCGGGTCCTCGTGCTTGCCAGGCAAGCGCCGAAACCGCTGAGCCACCGCTCCAGCCCCTCTCACTATCCTTCTAAGAAAAAAAAACTGAATGAATGAAAAACTGAAAAATATACCCACTAAATATGTATAACTGCATAACTAAAAGCAATATACTTTGGACCATATTGTGAAGAAGCACCAATACTAAATAAGGACACAGATCCTGGAGACAAACAACCTGGGATTGATCCTGGATCCTTTCTTGAGGGCTGGGATTGTAGCTCAGTGGTAGAGGACTTTCTTAGCATGCATGATTCCCTGGGTTCGATTCCCAAGCAAAGGAAGAATGGACTGAGTTAATGTGGTGGCTCTTTTTGACTATTACAAAGGAGAATTTAATTTCTCTTTGTTTTGGTATCCTTACCTGTAAACTGAAGATTAAAATAGTACCCAACTCATAACTAATAACATGTTTAACTTGTTGCTATGGTCCATAGCTATAAAAGAAACATGGCTCTAGGAAATATAGTAGAGTAAAAGGAAGTATCAGGGTAAAATATACACATCCTTTTGTCAATCTGAGAAGGCAATCTTTTTGTAAAATGCTAAACTACTAACCAAGAGAAATAATCAAAAATACCATTTCTCTCTAAGAGCATTTTAAAAGGGATTTAAAAAAATGTTTCATCTCTTTAACCAGGCCCTACTTTAATTAGATCAATTGCCCTGTATCAGGGCTACATTTCATTTATAGAAACAGTTTGCCTTTCCCACATGATTTCATCCTATTCCCTTTGCCATAAAAATACACTTGATTCCAGGCCAGAATTTTATTCAGCCTTTAAAGACACATTCTCACTGCTACCTTTTCAATGAAACCTTGTCTGATCACACTAGTAAAACACTCCCTCTAAAGTCTCAAGTTCTTTTGATGGAATCTTTTCTTTTTTACTGATTACAGTAATTTCAAGTAAGCATTTTTTAAAACATGTTGCATTATAAACTGAGAAAATATAGACACCCTTTGTCAAAGAACACCTAAAATACAGAAACCTACTCTACTGATACTTTGAAACATTCTGAGCCCTAGAGAAAGTACATTTTATATCACAATCTAGTAATCATATACATACATAGGAATATTTTTGTGCTCATATGAAATAATTCTAACTTCCAACTATACTTACTTTGTCTGTTTGTTGTGTTAGAGATCTAACCCAGAGCCTCATACATGCTAGGCAAGTATTCAACCATAAGCTACGCTCCAGATGCCATTTCATTTTTAAAACAGATTCTGACCTACCAAACTGATTTAATAATCCACTAATTTCTTAAACCTGGAATTTGAAAACAATGACTCTTCAGGATTTAGCACAGTATTCTTTTTCTTTTTAAAGAGAGAAGGACAGTGAGAGAGAGAGAGAGACAGACAGACAGAAAGAAAGAATCAATTCTTATTGAGTTTTTCACATGTCCGTTGCTCTGACACTTAGTTGTGTACATGGGTGCTGGGGTTTGAACCCGTGTACTTGCGCATGCCGGGCAAGCGCCATAACCGCCAAGCCACCACTCCAGCCCTAGCACAGTATTCTTTATGTACTCTATAGATGTACTAAATACATCAACTTAACCCTCCAACTGTTCATTTTATTTGGCCTTAGCAATGATATTCTCTTAGCCTGTAAAGCCAAATTAAAATTTTTTTTTTTTACAAAACTAAGCACTAATCAGAAAGAAAATCTGATATTGGGCCTAGTGGTACCCACCTGTAATCCCAGTGACTTAGAAGGCTGAGGCAATAGGATCACAAATTTGAGGCCAGCCTCCGTAATTTAGTGAGATACTAAGCAACTCAGCAAAACTGTATCTCAAAAAGTAAAAAGGAGGGGGGCTGGAGCAGTGGCTCAGCCATTAGGGCACTTGCTCAGTATGCATTGAGTACACGGGTTCAAACCCCAGCACCCACCCACATACACAACTAAGTGTCAGCAACTAAAGCCATGTGAAAAACTCAATAAAAACTGATTTTCTCTGTCTATCACACTGCCCTTCTCTCTTAAAAAAATACATATCTATCTATCTATCTATATAAATAAAAAGTAAAAAGGACTGAGGATGTAGCTTAGTAGTAAAGAGCCCCTGGGGTCACTCCCAGCACCAAAACAAAACAAAACTGAAAACAAAAATTTGAATATCAGACATTATTCAGAGTAAAGTTTTCTTCAGCTATTGGGCTTATCTGAAATGTGCTTACGTGACAGCCTGAGGGCGAACCACAACTCCACCAGTACAACGACTGGGTCTTCTAGGAGAATCTGTAGCCATAGTTTCATTCATAAAAACTGTTTCCAGAACAAAAAGAAAAATATGAATTATTGTTAGAGGGAAGAAGTAAGTTTTATGATTACTTAGTAGAGAACCCTTCTAAAAATACTTACATGGTGGTACACACCTATAATCCCAGCTACCGGGGAGGCTGAGACAGGAGGATCACCAAGCTCAGGCCAGCCTCAGCAACTTATCAAGACCCTGTATCAAAATAAAAATTAAAAGGGCTGGCCATGTAGCTCAGGGGTAAAGTGTCCCTGAATTCAATCCTTAGTAGTGGAAAGGGTGGGGGATGGGGAGAGCCAACAAAGTACAAAACATTTCCTGAAATTTCTATTACACAAGAAAGGGAAAAAGAGGAGGAGAAATAGCGTTTTATTAAATTTTCAAATTATCATTATATATATATATATATATATATACACACATATGTGTGTGTACATATATATATATAGTGTTGTGTGTATATAGATATATATTTATTTCTCTATTTATTTCTTACAACCAAAAACCAGTTAAAGCTCTTGCTGAATCCTTTTTCTCTTGTTAATACGGGCATTGTATCACAGGAGCAATTAGATAAATATTCTACCTTTGTGAGTCAAAATTAAAGAATTTACTTAAATTTTATATTCTACCTTTTTGAGACAAAATTAGATTTCTCGTTTAGATAGCGAAATTGCACATGGAACAATATTTCAGTACCAAAAGGAACAATGACATGATACTACTCTACCTTCTCATTAAACCTGTTGGCTATCTCAGACAGCATGGCCACACTTTAATCATATTTTCAACCTCTGGCTATTGTAATTTAATCACCAGAGTCTAAATACGTATGTAACATAAACCTGCACACTGTGAGAAGCCCCTTCTCCTTCCCCATTGCACCTAAATCCTATTCCTTGAATGTCTAATGAGTCTGTGAATCACTGAGGAGGTTTTAAGAGCATGGAGTCTATTTGGTTAAGGTTAAAAAGGACTGACAGCAATATTAAAGCCCACAACATGGAACTAATCGTGAAAGAACCTAAAAGCATCACTTCTAAGTAAGGAGCATTCTATCACCTTATTTGAAAACTCCCAAACTACGGATTCCCACCTCCTACAACCAAAACACCCTTTGCCCCAACTAGTCCAGCTACCCCTTCCTTCCTCAAGAGATACCTTCCCCTGTAACCCTCTCATCCCTCTCATTTCCAATCCACCCTTTCTTTTCCGAACCAGTCTCCCCAAACCGTGTTCTTTAAGAGCCATGTCATCTGGGGACCACCCTCGCCAGCCCCTCAGGCCCCACTCTCTAGAAAGACATTCACACGCTACCCACTTAACCTCCAACGCGGAGGCACCGCTGCCCCCGGCCGCCCTCTGGCCCCTTGCCCTTCTCCCCTCCCCCCTAGTCTCGACACCTCTCCCCGGTCGAATTCCTGCCAGCCAAACACTGTCCCCTCACGCAGCCTGCCCCGCGTCCGCTCCGAGCCTTCCCAAAGCCTAAGGTCCGCCAGCCCTCTCACCGGCCGCTCCGCCGGTAAACGCTGTTCTCCAGCTCTGGGCTCACTGTTTGGAGTCTCCCCTCGTGATTGACGGCTACCACTTCCTACCACGCCTCAGCGGAACCACCCCACTAGCCAATCCCAGAAGCAAACTGGCCCTGGCCGGGCACCGCCCTTGGAGGTCAGCTTCTCCAACCAGCAAGTAGAGAAGAGGCGGACCCGCCTCGTGAACATATCCAATCCGCTGGGGCTGGAGGGAAAACACAACAGTATGTAAGTTCGGGTGAAGTCGAAGCGTCAGGTTCGGTTGCGAACGCAGTCAGGTGGGGAGGAATTACGAACATGTCTATTTTAGTGGCACACAGTACCTTCGTGGGGGTTTTTCTCTGGGGAAAAAAAAAAAACCTGTCCCGGACACCTGCCGACCTCACCCAAGCGACTCAGACTAAGAACAAGAGGACAGGGAGATTGGTCTGTTTACATCGAATTCTCGCGACAGCCTGTTCGAAACTCAAAGCACGTGGACGTGGCAGCTGCCAATCACTTCTAGCTGGCCATTCGCCCGTCCCGCACCCGCCTTCTGCCCCGCCCTTTGCTATTTGTTTACCTTCCGGGATCCTAGGCTGGCTTGCCCCACTATCAGTCCTGGAGCCCAGGCGGTGTAGTTCTGAGCAAGGGACTAGGCGATAATCGTATTGGATTTGAACTCTTGTACACCCTTACCTGACTCCTTACCTGAGTTTACATCATCCTTATTGGGTTCTAACCATTGTCATTCTTCGTCACAAATGTATTGATACATTGAACACTCCGCACAGTCTTTCATTTTACTTCATATGCAATACTTCATATTTATTATCAAATTTAATGCTTACAACAGTTTCATGATATAGCTTATTCACAGGTCCAGTATTGTAACTAATTGGCTGATAGGACAGTAAACGTTACAAAGATATCAGCACAATGGAGAAGCGAAAGGTTTAATTAAAAAAATTACCTCACAAAAAAATACGGAATTAGCCGGTCGCGGGGGCGCATGCCTGTGATTCCCAGAGACTCCACTCACGAGGCTGAGGAAGGAGGACTT
Organism: Aplodontia rufa; assembly: GCA_004027875.1. NCBI lineage: Eukaryota > Metazoa > Chordata > Mammalia > Rodentia > Aplodontiidae > Aplodontia > Aplodontia rufa. The sequence goes on along the minus strand of PVKS010021557.1, from coordinate 16,755 downwards.
GCAAGTTCAAAGCCGGCTTCAGCAAATTAGTGCTGAAGCCCGGTCTCAAAATAGAAAATAAAAATGGCAGGCTCTGGCTCAGTGGTTAGGCGCCCTGGGTTCGATCTAAGGTACCAAAAGAAAGGGAACGGGGAGTGCTGGTACAAGCCTGTAATCCCAGCGACTGGGGAGACTGAGGCAGGAGGATCGCAAGTTCAAAACCACCTTCAAGGGCTGGAGTGGTGACTCAGCGGCTAGAGCGCTCTTGCCTGGCATGGGCGAGGACGCGGGTTCCAACACTAGCACCACGAGCACCACGAAGTGTTGGAGCTACGAAAACCAGATGAAAAAAATAAATAAAATTGTTTTTCTCTCACACTGTTCCTCTCTCTTTAAACAAAACCTAAGCAATTTTAGCAATAAACTGTCTCAAAATAAAAGGGACTGAGGATGTGGCTCAGTGGTTAGAGCCCCTCGGTTCAATCCCGGGTCCGAAAAAAAGAAAAAGGAAAAAAAAATATGAAGTCATCAGGAATGGAGATAGGGAGATAGATATGTGTGATGTGTGTATAGGTACGGAGTACGGAGATCAAGGCAGTTATGAAATCACCCACTTACTCTACATACTCAATAACAGAACACTCAAAGTGTGCCATTTATCAGCCTAATGTCTTAACTTTAAAAATCAGATTTTGCGTGTTCATATTCCAGTTCACAAAGTCCCAGTGTGGTGGACACTTGCAGAGTTCCCTCTTGACAGGCTGAGTGTATAAGTCAGTGGTAGATCTCTACTTCATCACTCATGAAGCCCTGAGTTTGATAACCAGTGCCACCCAAAAAAAAAAAAAAGTTACTTCCTACATTAAACAGAAGGAATCTTCCCAGTATTCTGAATTCCTTCTGCTTTTATTGTTGTACATTAGACTTCTTTGTTGTCTCTGAAATGTTTTGGGTGTTTCTTTTTTTTTTTTTTAAAGAAAGAGGGACAGTGAGAGAGAGAGAGAAAGAGAGAAACAACTTTATTTAGTTTTTCACATGGCCTTAGTTGCTCCAACACTCAGTTGTGTACGTGGTGCTGGGGTTTGAACCTGGGTCCTCATGCTTGTAAGGCAAGCGCTGAAACCGCTGAGCCACCGCTCCAGCCCCATGGGTGCTTCTTTTTTGTAAATCTCTTCCCCGCCCCCCACAAGGCTAAATTCTTCCTAGGCAATAGTAAATTAACCCTTTTACATTGCTGAATCCCCCTCAACACATACCAACCATGAACCCACATGCATTTAAAAATTAAGATTTGAATAAAGTAATTATTGTTCTTATGCGGTTCAGGACCCCAAAGCAGTATTAAAAAACAAAATCAAGAGGAGCCCATTAAATTATAATCACAAACGGGATAACCAACATTTGGACAAGGGTCTCGGTTTACATAGGTGATTTTTTTAAAAAGTGTAAAGTGAGAGAAAGAGAAAATCAATTTTATTTAGTTTTTCATGTGGCTTTCGTTTCTCTGACACTTTGTTGTGTATGTGGTGCTGGGGTTCAAACCTGTGTCCTCTTGAATGCCAGGCAAGTGCTGTAACCACTGAGCCCCTTTATGTGCATTGTTAACCTTTATAATTCTACAAAGTTATGAGAAAACCAAGCAAACAAAAAAGATATAAAGGATATACCTGTGTACAAGTTCATGAGATCATTCATTCAACTAATATTTGAGGACCTATCAAGCTTTAGGTATGTCTGAGCTCTAGGGATGCTGCAGTGAACAAATTGATACATCACTATACTCGTCCTCAAAATATTTACATTTTGGTGGGAAGAGAGAAATAAGCACATACTGAGAGATGAAGTAGTGTAAAATGCCATGAGGAAAAGAATCCAGATAGGTGAGTGCATGGCTTATTTTAGATAGTACAGTCAGGGCCAGGTGTCATGGCTCACACTATAATCCCAGCTACTCAAGACATTGAAGCAGGAGGATCTCAAGTTAGAGGTCAGCCTCAGCAATTCAGCAAGATTCTGTCTCAAAAAGAAAAAAAAAATAGGGCTGGAGATGTAGATCAGTGGTAAAGCACCCCTGGGTTCAATCCCCAGCGTGCACACACACAGACAAGTAAGAGATGCTTAGTATGGTCAGGGATGGCCACTCAGGAGATGACATTGTGTGTGTGTTTTGTCTGTTTTGTTGTGTGTTGTGGATTGAACCCACAGCCTGGAGCATGCTAAACACATGTCTAGTACTAATCAATACCCGCAGTCAGGAGAAAACATTTAAACAAAAACCTCAAATGAATGAGGAAGACACTGAGAGAAACAGTCCAGCAAAAGGATCAAATTAAAAGTCCCTAAGAGTTAAGGAAAAACAAGTAACTGAAAAACAAGAAAAGCAATATGGCTCAAGTAAAGAGAACTAAGTTGATCATTACTGTGAACTAGTTAAGGAAGGTAAAGAATGACCAGATGCAATATGGTCTTGCACAGAATTACAAGGAGTTTCGATTGTTTTTAGGGTAGGAACCCTTTGGAAGAATTTCAGCTAGGAAGTGTCCTGATAGCATTCTTTTTTTATTCCAAAGTTTGGGGATTGGCCCTATGGGATCACCCATGCTGGGCAAGTGCTCTACCACTGAGCCATATTCCCAGCCCCCCACTTTTTATTTTTATTTTACTTTTTAGAGAGAGAGGAATGAGGGGGAGGGAGGAAGAGGGAGGGGGAGAGAGAGGGGATCAGTTTTATTTTTTCATGCGGTTTTCTGTTGCTCCAACACTTCATTGTATACCTGCATCCTTACCCGTGCCAGGCAAGTGCCAAAACCAGTTAGCCACCACTCCACCCATCCCTTTGTTAAAAAACTTATTTATTTTTATTTGAGAGGAATGGATTTTATTTTTTCATCTGGTTTTAGTTTTTCCAACACTTAGTTGTGTATGTGGTGCTGGAATGTGAACCCAAGTCTTCATACATGCCAGACAAGCTGAGCCACCACTTCAAGCCCCATCCCCTGCCCTTTTTAAATTTTGAGACAGTGTCTCACCCAGTTGCCCAGGTTAACCTCGAATTTGCAATCCTGACTCAGCCTCCTATTTTTTTATTCCATGGATTTGAAACTTGGGCTCACACTGCCTGCCTCACAAACTCTTGCAAAACTCATTGCTTCGGTGATCAGCATACTGTGTGTGGGCAAAATGGGCCTCATTCAGAAACAATCAATTCTAATTACTCCATTTTCTTTTCCACAAAGATTTTAAGAGATTCTCTCAAGATCCTACTAATAGGGATAAAATAAAATCTTTGGTGTTATTTTTTTAATGTAAGTAACTACTTGTAGGTACATAGTATATATTGTTAGCTCATGCATCACTTCAAAGTACTGAGACATGTGAAAACTTCAGCAAACTATTTTTTCTTGTCATTAAGCAATCCCAGCTAGGAAACTCATTTTCAGTGGAAAAGAGCAACAAAGTTACAATTGTTTTTCAAAAGTGACCATGGACCATTAAAATAAATGCCTAGCAGCTAAGATTACTATTACCCTGAATATCAGATAACATCTCTCAAGGAAAATCAGGGAACAATCCATACGCAAACCAAATTTCAAAATCCTTGTATTCTATTTTGTTTGGGTTTTGTTTTTTGAGATGGGGTCTCACAGTGTTGCCTAGGCTATCCTTAAATTTGCCTTCCCCAACCTCTGGAGTAACTAGTATTACAGGTGTGCACCATCATGCCTGGCTAACAATTGAATTTTAACAGTGCCAAAGTAATTTATTTTCTCATACAACTATGGTGAATGTTAATATTTATAATTTTCAATAAATTAAGAGAGTTGGGTCCATTCCCCTCTAATTTCAGCTACTTGGAAAGCTGAGGTAGAGGGATCACTGACCAGCCTGGGGAACATAACAAGACACCATCTTAAAAAAAATTCTCTCCGAAGAACAAGAGGCCATGTGCAGTGGCATATACCATAATCCCAGCAATTTGAGAGACTAAACCAGGAAAATCCCAAGTTTGAAACCAGCCTCAGCAACTTAGTGATATCCTATCTCAAAATAAAATACAGAAAGGGCTGGGGATATGGTTCAGTGATAGAGTGCACTTGGGTTCAATCCCTAGTAACAAAAATTGAAAATAAACGATAAACCAGGCACATTGGCATATGCTTGTAATCCAAGCTACTCAGGAGGTTGAAGCAAGAGAATCACAAGTTAGAGGTCAGGCTGGCCAACTTAACAATACTCTACCTCAAAATAAAAATAAAAAATGGATGAGGATGTTGCTGAGCACCCCTGAGGTTCAATCCCCGATACAGATAGAAGGAAACAAGGAAAGAAAATTTAAAAATTTCATTACTGATAGCAAAAACTATAACATTTCCTGACTGAGTTTTCTGTGTATGTAGATGTAATGTATAAGACAATTAACAACAGAAAGGACAATACAGTGATAGTTTACATTTTATTTTTTTGGTACTGGGGATTGAACCCAGGGGCATTAAAGCACTGAGCCATATATCCCCAGCCCATTTTAGTTTTTTATTTTGAAACAGGGTCTAAGTTGCTTAGGGCCTCATCAAGTTGTTGAGGCTGGCTTTGAACTTGTGAACCTCCTGCCTCAGCCGCCCTAGTCGCTGGGATTACAGGCATGTGCTACCATGCCTTGCCAGTGGTAAATTTCTACATTCCATTTGCCTAATCTACGTGAGGCTCTGAGTTTCATCCCCTAGTACTGGAAAAATTTTTTTGAAAAACAAAGATTACATAATCCATTACACCAACTGAGTGGAAATTTTTACTTCATGTATAGGAATATTTTATTTACAACTACTAGGAGATAAAAGTGAAAAGTACTTTAACAGATTTTAATATATACTTAATATTTGCTGAATTTCTATTTGGTCCAAAAAGAATATCATAGATATAAAAGATGAAAAAGTCCTTCACAATTAATTCATTCATACAGTGTCTACTAATTGCTATGCCTCTATCTTGGAAAGACTTGAAAAACAAAGTCTTCAATATTCAAAAATCTTAAATTGGGGATTAGTTCAGTGGTAGAGCACTGGCCTGCAGTATATAAGTTCCTGGGGTTTGATCCCTAGTTCCACAAAGAAAGAAAAATCTTCTTAAAAACCAGCCACATGGGGCTGGAGCACAGTGGCTCAGCGGTTACGGCGCTTGCCTGGCATGTGTGAATACACGAGTTCAAACTCCAGCACCATGTACCCAATGAAGTGTCAAAGCAATTAAAACCACACACACACAAAAACTAAATAAAAATTACTTCTCTTTCTCTCTCTGTCCCCTTTAATTAAAAAAAAAAAAAAAAAAAGCCCAGCCATGTGCTTAGTGGTAGCGCTCTTGCCTGGTATGCAGGAGGACCCAGGTTTGATCCCTAGCACCATATACAGAACTAAGTAAAAGAAAAAAGAAAAAAATATGAAAAAAATAAAAATTAACTCTTAAAAAATAAATAAAACCAGCCTCACAGGACTGGGCATGTAGGTCAGTGACAAAGCACATCCTTAGCATGCAGAAGGTCCTGGATTTAATTTCCACAACCAAAGAATTCAAACAAAGCAATCACCTCAATCAGCAGTTCTCAATTAATCCTTCCATAGAAAACTGGTATGCTGGGGCTAGACCGATGGCTCAGCAGTTACAGCGCTTTCCTTGCTTGCGTGCGTATGCAGGTTCAAACCCCAGCACCACATTCACAATGTGTCCGAGCAACAAAAGTCCAAGAAAAACTAAATAAAATTGATTCTGTCTTTTTTTTCTCTCTCTCACTGTCCCTCTTTGAAAAACAAAACAAAACAAAACAAAACTGGTATGCTTCCCAGCACCTAGTTTCTAGCATATTTGACAATCAATGCTCTTTGTGTTAATTCATTTTTTAAAAATGTGGTGCTGGAGATTGAACCCAGGGCCTCAGTCATGCTAAAGCAGGCACCACATCACTGAGCTACAACCTCAACCTGCGTATTAACTCTTAAGAGATTAATTCTCAATGAGATTTCTTGTTCCTAATAAATTTAATCTTTTTCTCTTAGAACACAGCAACCAAAATTATATATTGTGTTTTAGTATTAGTCCCTTCCCCCTCCTCCCATATTACTAAAGGATGAAGTGTTTTCTTTTATCTTTTTGTGGTACTGGGGTTGAACCCAGGGCCTTATGCATGCTAGGTTGCAACCACTCTACCACTGAATTACATCTCCAGCCCTTATTTTATTCAGTTTTAATTGCTACATATCGTACCACTCACAAACCATAACATAATCCTTTTCCTGTTGGATATTAAGTTTGTTCCTATGCACTCTATATTAAAATTAAAAAGTGAGTGCAAAAATGAATATTACACATATTTTAAGTCATTACTCTAAAGCATGATCATAGTACAAAAACACTATTTATATATCATTAAAACCACCACCAAAAATGCAGTCACATGAAGAACAGTTCACTGATTTATTAGATGAACAAACATACTTATAATCAATGAAAACTGTATGATATAAAATAATTTAAGAAATGTTGGGAATTAGCAGCACCATCTGTTATTGAAATAGCAAGAAAAACTTCACTTATTTTAAGCAAACACTAGAAGAGGATAACTACTTTAAGACCTAATAATGCCATTGGTCTGGGAAGACTGAGAAGGGCATTGTTTTAGGCACACACCAAAGATTCTATGAGTATATCTGATGGTTAATGTTTTCGAAAAATGCTAATGAAGTAAGAGATACTGCATAGTGTTTTAATTGGGACAAGGGAACTAACATCCAGCTACTTTAGCATGGCTCAACACTTCTATGAAAAATTTAGTTCTGAATTATGAAATCAGAAAAAAAATAATTTTTAAAAGACACAAGTAGTCTTTAGGAAATATTAAGTGGAACACAGATCACTATGAAAATACATCACTTTTCCAGTCTGCTTAATAATTTACTTTAAAAAGTCGTGTTGTTTTCATCACAAGTGGCTTGTACAAATTTTTAATAAGTATTTTAAAAAGTTTAAATGTATTTCTAAAATCTAATAGATTCTTTTGATTTTTTAAAACATTTAGCCCTGTTGTCACAATTACTGTGTATCAGAGTAAGAGACTGAGTTTGTGTGAAGAATACAAATTTACACACATTTACAGCAACTTACACCCTAACGTCTACAAAATTCACATTTATAATACAAGCAAATACAAGGCCAGGATAAAACTTAAATTCCAAAAGGTCAAACTGTATACACTCTTTTTATTTTGTCCCCTTAAAAAAAGTTCAACTTCAGTGCCAAATTTAAAAAGCCCTCTTGTATCCTAAGTTTGGAAAAATTTGATTCCCAGATACTTTTCAGCAAACACAAACGGTTTTCCTGTGCTGATGTAGTAAAGGATTTCCAATTTTCTTGTGGCCCCTAAGTCTGCGTCGCATAGTAAGTTTAACAGAGTTCTTCCGCTGTGAGGTTGTGGGGAGGCTTCCAGGCTGAGCACCACTACTTCGACTTATACTTCGACTTAAGCCATTTCGTCTATGCTTCTTCATAAGGGGACCAGAGTTGGATTCTTCTAATGTCCTTTTAAAGTTTGCTGGAGGGGTTCTTTCAACTTCTTGAGCTTTCATTTGACCAGGAGTTGACATCTTTACATTTTTTTGGTCCAAGATGGTATTTGTTGAATTTGTAGGCACAAGACCAACTGACAAGGTATTATTCAAAGAATCATGTATCCTTAAAGTCAGGGCTTTAGTGCAATTTTCTTCAAGTGGCTCAGGATCTTTTGAGGGTATGACCGCAGCCTGGATACTCCCTCGAGCTATTTCAGCTGGGACCTCTAAAAAATTCTCTGAGAAAGCATTACTACGAACAAGGGCAGGTATATGGTCCTTAGTGTTCAACCTTGGCCATGGATCCTCTTCCAGTGACTGAAAAACAAGAAGATAAAACAGATAAATAATTTATACTGGAACTCAATAAATCTATGACTCATGCTAGGCTCCTTATAAAGTCATTAAGATGGCTTTCTGCTCACCTAGGTTACCCCCATAGAGGCTTGCAACATAGTTCAATGACTATATGTAGTAAATGAATGACTGAACTATGTTGCAAGACTCTGGGGGTAACTAACCTAGGTGAGCAAAAAGCAATATAAAGGTAACAATGACAGCCAGCCCTGTCTTCTGGGTAACAGATGAAATAACTCATCTATCCAAGTGGGTTAAAATTCATCTGGTCGCAAGCATTTCCTATCTAATGGTAGGTAACCAAAAATAAAATGTTTTTAGAAACAAGATTTCTAAACAGATCCTAAAAATAGCCATAGGCACACATTTACTAGCACCTTCACTTTGTATCCAAAACATGGAGAAAAGTATCATAATCTGTTTACATTTTAATTTTGTGTAGCAACAGCATAGTGCTGAAAAAATAGCTCTAAAATATGTGCAATGCTGGAGATAGAACTGAGGGTCTCAAACTCTACCAGAGTTATATATCCCCTGATCCATAAATCTAATTCTTTTACAAAAAGCCTTATATTTTCCATAGGGGCAGTCAAAAAATTGCTTTAAGAAGCTATTAATAGGGGCTGGAGCAATGACTCAGTGGTTACAGTACTTGCCTGGCATGTTTAAAAAATAAATAAATAAATTGCTGAGGCTAGCTTTGTACTTGTGATCCACCTGCCTCGGTCTCACAAACCTGATTACACACAGCCATGGTTGCTGTTAATAGCTGCTTCTTCTTCTTCTTCTTCTTCTTCTTCTTTTTTTAAGAGAGAGAGGGACAATGAAAGAATTTTATTTAGTTTTTCATATGGCTTTCATTGCTCCGACACTTTATTGTGTATGTGGTACTGGGGTTCAAACCCACATACTCACACATGCAAGGCAAGCTGAGTCACCACACCAGCCCCTAGCCTCAGCAATTTGTCAAGGCTCTCTCTAAGCAACTTAGCAAGATTTGTCTCAAAATAAAAAGGGCTGAGATGTGGCTCAATGGTTAAGCACCTCTGGATTTAATCCCTGGCACCCTCCCACCCCACCCCCTCCCCGGAAAAAAAAAAAGCTATTAATAGCATCCTAATTTTATAGTTAACTCAAACACCCACTTACATAAACATTTTGATTTTTTTCTTTCCTTTCTTTTCTTTTGAGTACTGGGGATTGAACCCAGGGATGCTATACCACTAAGCCACATCCCCATCCTTTATTTTTTGTTTCCAGATAGGGTCTCGCAAAGTTGCTGAGGCTAGACTCTAACTCACAATGCTACCTCAATCTCCCCACTAGTTGGGATTACAGGCATATGCCAACCAAAACTGGCCAGATTTTAAAATTTAACATAGGATGACATAATTTAATATGAAAAGGGGCATATTTCTATTCAAAGACATCAAGATTTACACGTGTATGTGTGATTCAAATCTCTTCAAATATTATAAAATCAAACAACTTTAGAGGCAGAGTAGCCTTTTGAGATTAGCTAGTTAACCTAACCACCTTGGGGATGAAGGGTTTCACAAAGACAAGTGACAAATTTATGGAGAATTTTTTAGGCATTTCCTCCTTCCTAAATTCTTATTTCTGAACATTAATGCAGAAAATGTTAAGTACAATATTAAAGCAACTGTCACAGTGAAACTCGGATGGATGTTATTTCATCCATTCCCAACACTAGATATGAGAAAAGATAAACAGGACACATGGGACAATAATGAGAATGGTTATAGAAACTTCAAATTAATTAAACAAATGACAATCATTTGTTTATTTATTTATGTATCCGATAACAGGGATTGAGGGACTGAAGCAGTTGGTCAGTGGTTACAGCATTTGCCTGGCATGCACAACAACACGGGTTCGAACCCCAACACCACTATTCAACAAACTGTTGGATCAACGAAAGCCACGTGACAAACTAAATAAGGTTAATTTCCTCTTTCTCTCTCACTATCCCTCTCTTAAAAAAAAAAGAAGAAGAAGAAGAGAGGGACAGTGGGAGAAAGAGAGAAGTCAGTTTCATTTAGTTTGTCATATGGCTTTCCTTGCTCCCACACTTCATTGCATACGGAGTGCTGGGGTTGGAACCTGTGTCCTCACACATGCCAGGCAAAAGCCATAACCAGTGAACTATCCACTGGTCCAGCCCCATTCTTAAAAAGAAAAATGAAAAACAGAGACTGAATCCAGCCACACACAATCACTGAGCCACACCTCCAGCCCTATTTATCTTTTTTAAATTGTGAGATAGGGTCTTGCTAAGTTGCTGAGGTTGGCTTTGAACTTGTGATCCTCCTTCCTCAGCCTCCCAAGTTGTAGGGATTATTGGCTTGCACCACTGTATCCAGCTAGGTATTATTATTATTATTACTACAACTCTATTTTACTTATGTGGTGGGGGGATACCAGGGATTAAACCCAGGGGCACCACTGAGCCACATCCCCAGTCCTTTTTTTAATATTTTATTTTGAGACAGGGTCTCACTAAGTTGCTTAGGGTCTCACCAAGTTGCTAAGGCTGGCTCTGAACTTGTAATCCTCCTGCCTCAGCCTCGCAAATCACTTCAATTAAAAGCATGTGCCACCATGCCAGACTAGGTATTATTTTTTTAAAGCTTCACAAGTGCCAGGTATGGAGGCTCACACCTGTAATCCTAGTAATTTGGGAGACTAAGGCAGGAGGATCCCAAGTTCCAGGTTAACCTTGGCAACTTAAATGATGCTTTGTCTCAAAGTAAAAAATAAAAAGCGCTGGGGATATAGCTCAATGGTACAGCAATCCTGTTTTCAATCCTCAATAATGGTGGAGGGGAGGAAAAGAAAAATAGTAATATATATCTGGTTCAGATGTATATTACTACTTTGGGTATAATACTTCAAATCTGCCTATATTTAGAATACTTTCCCATGTCCAGATGAATAAGAACATTCTTCCTGTCTAACTCATATCTTAGTGGGGGAGTAGGATATGACTGGGGATTGAACCCAGGGCATGCTAGACAAGTGCTCTACAACTGAGCTACAGCATCCCCAGCCCCACAGCTCTAATTCTTTTACACAAGCCTTGCCATTAGCAACACCCTAATTTTCTGGTAATTCAAACAAATTCCTACTAAAAAGATTTTAATTTTTCTGTTTAGTGGTACTGGGGACTGAATTTACAGGCATGCTACCACTGAACTACATCCCCCACCCTTTTTTTTTCAGACAGGGTCTCACTAAGTTGCTTAGGGTCTTACCAAATTGCCCAGGCTAGCCTCAAACTTGTAATCTTTCTGCCTCAGCCTCTTAAGTAGTTGGGCTTATAGGTATGCACTACCATGCCCAGCTAATTCAAACAAACCCAAGTCTTCCAAAGTAATAATAGTTTATAAAACCACTGTCTTAATAGTTTCTCAAGGCAAGAATCAAAACAAATATTATCTCTCCCCCCAGTGTGTGAAAACTTCCCTCAAATGAATTCTCAAACACATTCATAAAAATCAACATATGTACAGAAAATGATGACACACTGTGAGGTATTCCTCAGATGGAAAACCCATTGTGAGTAAACACCTTTCTAAAAAGTTCTTCATAAATACATACTTAGAGTAAGAATGTTTCCTTTTAATGTATCTAGAACTGAAAGAAAAGGGAGCCCAAAGCATACAGAATCTTATATACTTATGTATCTCAATATAACCACAGAAGCAAGCATACTTACTGAAAAAAATAATTTAGTGCTACCACAAATACACTGCTTCTCTTTTTTGATTAAAAAACATTCTCTTGCCCAGCACAGTGGTGCACACTCAGGAGCCTAAGGCAGGAGGATGGCAAGTTAGTAAGGCCCTAAGTAACTTAGCAAGATACCCTTTCTCAAAATAAAAAAGATGAGGATATGGCTTAGTGGTCAACCACTCCTGGGTTCAATATCTAGTACCAAAAAATAAAAATAGATTCTAATTATTGTATACTGCATGGTTTACTGGAAGCCTGGTTATTCTTTTTTTTTTTTTAATTTTTTTTAAGCCTGGTTATTCTTGCTCACTCTAACACTGAATGGCAAATAGCAATCTTTTTAAAAAGAGAGAGGTCTCTCTATGTGATCCAAGCAGATCTCAAACATGTGATCCCCCTCCTTTTCTGCCCAAAGTAATGGGCATCATTCAAGTGTTGAGACAAGGATAAAAGAAAATTATCTGTGCTTGAAATCTGACATAACAGCTTTCAATAATATCAACAATGAGAAATTTGTCTGAATTTATCCCTTGGTTGATCCAAATATTTAACTTGGTTACAAGCATATTCGAGCAGATCACAGAAAACTAAGCAATAAAAAAATCATTGACCAGGGTTGGAGCCTTGGCTCAGCAGTTACGGCGCTTGCCTGGCATGCGCAAGTACACGAGTTCAAACTCCAGCATCTAGGTACACAACGAGATGTCCAGGGGAATGAAAGTCACATGAAAAACTATATAAAAAATTGCTTTCTTTTTTTTCAAAAAAGAATCATTCAGGGGATTTAAAAGCAGCACATTCCAGTGACACAGCGAAATCAATGTTCACAGCAGCTCAATTTACAATAGCTAAATTATGGAAACAACCCAGATGTCCCTCACTGGATGAATGAATCCAAAAACTGTGGTACATATATACCATGGAATTCTACTAGGCAATTAAAAACAATGATATTGCAGCCTTTGAAGGTAAATGGATGGCTATGGAAGAAATCACGCTGAGTGAAGTCAGCATAAACCAGAGAACTCATCTGTGAAGGCTGGAGCTAGACCCTAGCCATTGAGAAAGGAGGTCAATTCTCATGTTTTAAATAAGGTGTAATGACATACAACCTAAGGCATTCGTAGAGACGTGTTGGGAAGGGGGGGAGGAATAAGGGTGGGTAATTTGGGGGGAGGGCTTGGGGGTAAATCTAATTTTCAGAATTTATATATGTATTATATCATTTCGTTAGAAACTTGTTTGATTGTTCAACAAATAATTTTTTTTTTAAATAAAGAGAGAGGGACAGTGAGAGAGACAGAGAAAGAGACAAACAACTTTAGTCTTTCACATGGCCTTCATTGCTCCAACACTTAAGTTGTGTATGTGGTGCTGGGGTTTGAACCTGGGTCCTCATGCTTGCCAGGCAAGCACTGAAACCGCTGAGCCACTGCTCCAGCCCAACAAATAAATTTCTTTTTTTTTTTTTTTTTTTTTTAAAGGGAGAAACAACTTTATTTAGTTTTTCACATGGCCTTAGTTGCTCCAACACTTAGTTGTGTACGTGGTGCTGGGGTTTGAACCCGGGTCCTCGCGCTTGCCAGGCAAGCGCCGAAACCACTGAGCCACCGCTCCAGCCCCACAAATAAATTTCTTAATAAAAAAAAAAAAAAATTCTGACCAACAATCTACACAGTTCTGATATACAAACAGGGTGTGCAACAAGACCAGAAGCAGCAAATAAGTTCCGTAGTAGAAGTCTTCCTACTGCCAAATAATCACATGCCAGTATTTAGGAACAAAAACAAGGAATAATCAAGCTACTTATAAGAATAAATAAATAATCAAGCTATTTATAAGAATGCCTCATATTGCTGTAGCATGGAAACCATTTATTTAAAAAAAAGAAACAATTTCCAAGCTAATTTATTGTAATTTCTATTGCTGTCTTTTTAATTTTATTTATTGATTGATTTTATATATATTTTTTGGGGGCTGGAGCGGTAGCTCAGCAGTTTCAGCGCTTGCATACTGGGAATTGAACCCACTGGGCCACATCTGTAGCCCTTTTTACTTTTTATTTTTTATTTTGAGACAGGGTTTCAACAAGTTGTTAAAACTGGCACTGAACTTGCAATTCTGCCTCAGCCTCCTGAGCCGCTACAATTACAGGCCTGTGCTACCAAGTCCAGGTTCCTTCTCTATTCTGACTAAAATCATTTATTTGAGTACATTAAGAAACAAAAGAGTAATGAATACATTCAATATTCAAAAATAGGCAAACAGGTGGGCAGGCTGGTACACATCTGAAATGTCAATGACTTGCGAGGCCAAGGCAGGACTGCAAATTCAAGGCCAGTCTCAACATCTTAGTGAGACCCTGACTCAAATTAAGAAATAAAAAGGGCTGGAAATGTAGTTCAGTGGTAGAGCATCCCTGGATTCAATCCCCAGTTCCACCAGGGCAGGAGGTGGATTAGTGAGAGAAAAGAGAAAAAGAATTAGGCAACCAAAAGTAAGCTCCAATCTGATTATTTAACAGTTTTAAAAGAACAGAAAGCTTTGACAAGGAATTTCTATAGAAACTTAGAATAAAACAAATAATTTGGGGCTGGAGCGGTGGCTTGGGGGTTAAGGCGCTTGTCTGGCATGCGCCAAGTACACGGGTTCAAACCCCAGCATCCACGTACGCAACTAAATATCAGAGCAACGAAAGCCATGTGAAAAACTCAATAAAATAAAAATTGATTCTCTCTGTCCTCTCTTTAAAAATAAATAAATAAATAGTTTGTTAGAGTTTTGGCGGTGTTGGGGGTATGGGTTTGAACCTAGGGTCTTCAAGCAGGGTAGGCAAACATTCTACCACTCAGCTACATACCCAGCTTGCTAATTTCTTCTTTTTTGTGGGGGAACCAGGGGTTGAACCCAGGGGTGTTTAACGCGAAGTCATATCCCCAGTCCTTTAATTTTTTAATTTTGAGACAGGGTCTCACTAAGTTACCTACGGCCTAAGTTGCTGAGGCTGGTTTTGAACTTGCAATCCTCCTGCCTCAGCCTCCTGAGTTGCTGGGATTACAGGCATGTACCACCACACCAGACTAAGCTTGTTAATTTCTAAGTAAGATTACACTTCTTTTAATGGTATATATTTTTAGCCATATACACGTGAAGTAAAAGAAAGCAAAGCAGTAATAATAAATTACAAATTACTGTATATAGTCATAATATCCAAAATAATATTCTTTTTTAAAAAAACTACCTGAATATACAATATTAAATTCTGCTGTATTTCTCATTTTAATGGTCAATCTACTCAAAATACATTCTAAAAAAAAAAAACCAAGTTAGCCTTGCTTTATATTAAAGCAGTTATCAATATTACTAAATTTTGGTAGGAAAAAAAACAGGATGAAAACATATCCAAGTATTTGAGGTCTTAAGTCAGAAAATGGGAAATGTGGCATCCATTTAAATTTGCTTCTTGGGCTGGAAAGGAGGCTCGGTGGTTACGGCGCTTGCCCGGCATGTGTAAGTACACAGGTTCAAACCCCAGCACCCACGCGTACACAACTAAGTGTTGGAGCAATAAAAGCCATGTGAAAAACTCAATAAAAATTGATTCTGTCTCTCTCTCTCTCTCTCTCTCTCTCTCTCACCATCCTTCTCTCTTAAAATAAATAAATAAATTTGCTTCTTATTCCATGTTAACATGGTTAAAAAAGGAATGATGTATCTTATTCATATTTTTTTTTTTGAGAGAGAGAGAAAGAAAGACAGAGGTAATCAACTTTTATTGAGTTTTTCACATGACTTTTGTTGCTCTGACACTTAGTTGTGTACGTGGATGCTGGGGTTTGAACCTGTGTACTTGCGCATGCCCGGCAAGCTCCACAACCACCGAGCCACCGCTCCAGCCCCATGTCATTCATATTAACAGACTTCCAGGTCTAAGGTTGGAGTTTCTAAGGTCCAGTTCAATTTACATTCTGTTATGACCTTGTATAGACTGTTTAATAATCTCTGTCATTATTATTGATAAAATGGAACTGATAACATAATATGGATATGTGAAGTTCAAAGGAAATATTATGTCAAAGCGCTTCACAAATTTCCAAAAGTTTTAGGAATGTTCACAGCATTAGAAGGGGATCGAAAATTCCAAACACTATATTCTTCAGGAGTCCCAATCACTTTTCTAGTAGTAAGTGCTATACAACACAGCTGGCATTCAGATTAATATTTATGTGAAGACAGCTCTCTGACAAAAAAAATTACATAACATAGGTCCATCACCTACTTGAACTTAGCTCAAAATTCCATTTTATCAAGAATCTAAAATTTATTTTTAGGCAACATTAAGAAATTCTATAGAAATAACTTTAAAACTACAGAACTGTATACCTTGACTGGTGGTGTAGAACATGGAGAAGGAGTCATCACACAGGTTTCTTGACTATTATAAGAAGGGCTATCAGTCAGGTTCAGATAGAGCTCATCTTCATTGATGAAGTGTCCGTGATTGTCCACTCCCGGAGTGATACAAATTACTATGGCACTGGTGTTGTCTGCCCGGAGCATACGCTGCCTC
The DNA here is from genome assembly GCA_004027875.1 of Aplodontia rufa. Taxonomy (NCBI): domain Eukaryota; kingdom Metazoa; phylum Chordata; class Mammalia; order Rodentia; family Aplodontiidae; genus Aplodontia; species Aplodontia rufa. The sequence goes on along the minus strand of PVKS010021557.1, from coordinate 498 downwards.
CAACGTCCTAGTGCTCGATTCACAAGCATTTTGGCGCAAGACTGTCCAGGTTCACCCTATATTTAAAAGAACAAGAAGAACATTAATTTACATATAGTTGCCACTAAATTGGTATCAAATTAAAAAGCAGATATCCAGCATGGCCTAAATAAGTAAATAAAGCTCCCAAATCTTCAAACATTATCCATAATTCCCATAATTATGTTAAAGTAGTATACTTATAAATTTTCAAAATTAATTTTCAAAATTAATAAAGACCTCATTTCTTTAAAAGAACTCCTGCAAATAAAAAAATGACCCAACAAATAATTAACAGATATGATAAAATTCAAAGATAAGGAAATATAAACAGCTCTCTCCAAATACAAATATATAGATGGTGTCACTCTAAAAAGTAAAAAAAACTTGGTTACAGTATACAGAAAAAATATATGCCAACAGAGAAAAAAGAATTTCATGTTATACAAATAAATGTGTCTTAGAATAAAATAGCACTAT
>PVKS010021556.1:0-34989 GCA_004027875.1 Aplodontia rufa | reverse complement strand
ATGAACACAGACACCAACTGAATCAATCCTGAGACACTTCATGAGGTTTATTAAAAATTAATTTAAAATCACTTGACAGCCCCAGTGTTCAGGATATGCCCTGAGATTCATTTGTACATTAATTCTCATTTGTAAACTACATTAGTCTTTCCTGAAGGCAAGAATAGATTGGGGAATCTAATGTGTTTGTAATTTAATGGACTTTAATATAAAGAGAAATTGTCTAAAGAGTTATAGCAAGTCAGAGTGCATATTCCCAGAAGGGAGGAAGAAACAGAAAATTAGAATAATGCTGACCCTAAATCCAACCCCTTAACCACAATAGTGTAGGACAGTGATAGGTGGGAAACTCACCTCAAATTAACCTGAGTCAAAGACACAATGATGGGCAACCTGCATGAGCTTTTGCTAGGCTTCTGTTCAGATGTATGTGATAGACTATGAACAACAAATTTAAAGATGGACATTTCATTTCAAAGAGCTATGAGGAAATTAATGACCACACTAGACACCTACCTAAAAGCATAATGAAAAAACACCTCTAGGTAAAGCAACCCTAGCTCCACAAATCACAGCAACCCCAAGGAGTGACTACATGGCCTACCCACATGAATATTGGAGAAAAATATTTGTATCAGATTTAAAATGACCCACAAAAAGTACAACAGAAGTGAAAAACATTTATTGTGATCAAATATTAGGAACTCTGTTTGCCTTGTGAAGCAGACCCTTGGTAGATGTGAGCTAGCAAAAAATGGACTTCAATTTGAAGCCTCAAATTCATTCTTGAGATTGGTCTTTATCATAGTGTAGGTTCTTTTGATAAAATGACTATTTGATCTCAGTGTACTCGAATATGAAAAGAAATAGTTATTGTATTCCAGACTCCAACCCACATAATGCATTTTGTATATTACAAAGTTTCTAATTCTGTAATCACAAACAAAAAATGGTGCTTGCTAGACACGTTTGGTTCCTCTGGTTAAAGATGACGCTATGAGTTCCTGAGTTTAATGTGTCTGAAGAAATTAAGCGGAGAAAAAAGAAATAAAAATACAATGTAATCCAGATCATCCTTGGAAAGTAGAAAAGGGACTATGTATTCATAAGAATTTGCAAATTTTAAAAAAAGTAGTATTAAAGTGAAAAAGGGAGTAAATGAAGCCCAATTTTCTTTAGGAGAAGACGTCTTCTTGGAAATCAAGTTAAATTGATTTCCCACAGGGATATAAAAAGCAAGAACGTTGGGCTTGGGATGTTGCTCAGTGGTAGAGTGCTTACCTCACACCCTTGAAGCCCTAGATTCAATCTCCAGGATCACAGAAAACAAAAACTAAAAAGTAATAATGAAAAAGAAAAAGCAAGGGGCTGGAGTGGTAGCTCAGTGGTTGCCGCGCTTTCCTGGCATGTGTTAAAATGCAGGTTTGAATCCCAGCACCACATACACAACCAAGTGTTGGAGCAATGAAAGCCACATGAAAAACTAAATAAAATTGATTCTCTCTCTCTCTCTCTCTCTCAATGTTCCTCTCTCTTAAAAAGAAAAGACAGAAAAACAAAAAAGGAAGAATATTTGGTGGTTATTGATAGATAATAAAATTCAATTACAGGGTCCTATCCCTTATCAGAAGTTGTGCTTTCATTGTTTGAGTTATGTGTACTCAAAAATTAAGTGAATAACTCCATTTTTAAACAATCAGAAGTTTTAATTGTCACATCATTTTACGTAGCATGATGAAACCTCACACCATCCTGCTCCATTCCACCTGGCACACAAATCCTCCTTTTGTCCAGTGTACCCACGCAGGATGTGCTACCCACCCATTAGCCACAAAGTGGCTCTCTCACATATCAGACTGATTGTTGTAACATTGCAACGGTTGTGTTCAAGTGACCCGCACAAAGCAGTCTAACACGATATCACAATGAGAATGTCACTCATTTCACATCATCTCAGCACATAGGAATTGCATCATTTCACAATATCCCAAGAAGTGTGAGTATAACCCAGCATGTATTTTGAGAGAGAGAAACTACATGCAAACCTTCATTGTAGTGTACTGCTTAATTGGTCTATTTCATTATTATTCATTGTCATTATTCTTACTGTACCTAATTTGTAAATTAAATTTTATCATAGATATGTATTTGTGAGGGAAAGCGGTCTTTACAGGGTTCAGTACTATCTGATTTTAGGCATTTTCTGGGGGTCTGGGAATATATCCCCCATGGATAAAGAAGAACTGATGTATGTAAATGCAAGGTGATATTCTGGATTGGATCCTAGGACAAAGAAGAGATATTAGTGGAAACTCCAAATTAAACCTGTGTCTTAATTAATGGGGTTATCCAATATCAATTTCTTGACTGTGACAAAGGCAACAGGGTTATATACAGGGACTCACTACTACTAATTTTGCAATTTTTATAAATATAAAATCATTCCAAAAGCTATCAGTAATATATATACACATGTGTGTGTGTGTGTATATATATATGTAAATGTATACTTTTTAAAAACCTTAAATCATATAAACCTTTAAATCATATAAACATAACTCAGAGGCGTTAGATACAGGTACCCCAAATAGCATGAGATCAGGATCCATCCTTGATATTTCCGGCTGCATGTTTTTCTAGAAAGTAGAGTTAGGTAACGAAAATTCCACTGATGCAGACTCCTAACAAGCGCTGTCATTCTTGTTAGAGAATTGTGAGCACCAGACCAGCTAACATCAGGTGGCCACAACAATCACAGGAATGTAATCATTCAACACAGGTGAAGTTCCCTCTCACAGCCACCACCTGGAGTGGTGCAATCACCCTCTTTCCTCCTCCTAATCAGATAATCTGACCTTGCTAAGGATAACTGAGCTATATCTAAGCATCGCCTGTCTCCCTTCATCGGAACCTGCAATGCTCCAAGTGCAGCATACAATTGTGGATGTGAGCAAATTGAAAACCAAATACTATACTATGTCAGAGTGAGCAAGGGAAAAAGAAATTATTGGATTATATGATAAGATTCAACAGTCCCAAAGAAAATATCTGATTTTGGGAATTTAAACACATTTTCTAATAAGCAGAGCTACTATAAGAAGCACAAGAAATTTTTTGGAAAATTTCTAATTCATATCTCATTCACATTCCAAAGAAATTTCTATCTATGGAATAAAAGCAAGTGCTTATGGAGCAAGGAAAATTGGATATTAATTAGGATTGTTTGGAGAGGACTAATGTAAACACAGAATTTAATATTTCAAGAGAGAAGGCAAACAGAAGACTGAAGATTACAGGATCTGACTCAGCAAATTATAAAATGAGCACAGAAGCCAGACACCATGGTACACACCTGTAATCGCAATGATTCAAGAGGCTGAAGCAAGAGGATCCCAAGTTTGAGGCGAGTCTCAGAAACTTAATGAGATCTTCAAAAATACAGTGAGACCCTGTCTGTAAATAAACAAACAAACAAAGAGACTGGGGATGTAACTCAGTGATTAGGTACCCCTATGTTCCACACCCAAAACCAAAAGAAGGAGAAGGAGGAGGTGGAGGAGGAGAAGGAGAAAGAAGAAAAAGAAGTAGAGGAGGAGGAAGAAGAGGAGGAAGAAGAGGAAGAGGAGAAGAGGGAGAAAAGGAAGAGGAGGAGGAGGAGGAAATTCTCCAAGAATTTGAAAGTGTTATGATGATATTTTAGAGGTTAAAACCAGTTGGAAGAAGTTATCAAATACAGACAAGGGTATATATGTTTCCTTACATTCTCAACAACAGTAGTCTTTATTCATTTGCTGACTAAAAATTAACATTTATTGTTTGATGACCTGTTTTATTTTAGTTATACTTCATAGGATTTTTAAATTATCATTTGAATTCAATTTTATCCAAGTATGTCTTTCTTATAGATTGGTTATTATTTTTCTTCTATAAGAAATAGAAATAGAGACAAAAATAGAGACAAGGAAATATACACACATATGAAATATATGAAAGAACATATATTCACATGTATACATTTATTAAATAAACAGAGATGTATGTGTAATGTGTAAATATAAATATGGTTTGTATATATGGTTATGTCTAAGTTGCTTTCCTCCTATTGACTGCATGTGTTAATAAATGCTGGTGTGCAATGTGTTTGTGTTTGTGATTATATACTAGGATTTCCGAAAGAGAATCAGGACAGTGACAAAAGGTTACTGCAGTAACACTTTAAATATTAAATTAGAATTTTTAAATCTTATGAATATATAAATAAAATCAAGCCAGTCACCTGCAATTAGATCTGAATTTTCACCCACCCTCACTTCTGGAAGCTCATCACAAGAAGAAAATTAGTTGCAACATCATTAACAACAACAAACTAGAAACCAATTATACATCCCACAGAATTATTCCTTACACATGGTATGTTCCATTCATATGGTGAATTCTTATGCAGTCATTAAATATGATGTGGTCAATATATGGCATAATTCTTTTCTAATATAAAATAGAAGGATTAATTTATTTTATAGTACTTGTACATATGTATTATGCATACCTATGTGCAGAAAATAAAATATTAAAAGAACAGAAAATGTTACCACCAGTATGTCTGAACAGTTGGGCTATGTGTGTTTGTATTTCTGGGATTTTTTCTTCATATTTCATTTCTGGTTTCACTGTAATGAATACATGTGTGACACACATGCAATGACCATTTGTGTGACATGGGCAATGACTGTGCTCAACACACAACATGCCTGCACATGCACCATGTGCAGAAGGATGGATGTCTGGAGTCCTGCCATGTTTTCTTGTTACAGTTACAGCCTAGACTCCCTTAGCCTAAAGGGGAGCAGAAGGAAGCACTAGAAAAAAGTCGAGCATATCTGTGTCTTTGTCAAAGTCTGACTTTTTCGGTTCTTTCTGACACAGGTATGTTACGTCCCTAAGAGTAAGCAAACATTTTTGTTCTTACCATTTTATCTTTCCTTTCCACTTCAGAACTCATAGAAACATTTAAGAGTTGCGGCGTGTTATGTGTTGTTTTTTCTCCCCCAAGCTTGACTATTCAGATCATATCCAACAGAGTGCCTCAAAGGAGTCTTATATAATTCAAAACCCGTGTGTGAATAAAATGTCAACACAGTTTCTCTATAAGCTCTCAACAAACCAGTGTCGAACATGTTGGCGCTGCTGGAGAGAGAGTAAATGATTTTTACACTTTCTGTGCTTTTATTCTTTAACAAAGGCTAAGAGAGGCGACTGCTCTCTCCCCCTCCCCTTCCCCTTTCCCCCCGACATTTCTCTCTCCTCTGCCTCCAGTGCCCTTGAAGGCTGTATTGAATCTGACAAAGGATAAAGTGGCAGGGAGTGGGGGAAACTAAAGATACCAAGGGGCTCCAACTGCCTGTCTGAAAATCTGTTTATAGAGCACCTGGGTCACTCTGCTCTGATAGGCTTTTCTCTCTGTGTTATTGTGTTTATGTCAGGAAAAAAAATTCCAGCCTTCCTTGCTGCTGAGCTGGTGCTATAGAATTCCACCACCTTCTTTTTCCACTTACTCCCTTATTTTGTCTGAAAGAGGCTGCCTTTCCAGCTTCATCTGTGATCACCAGGAACACACAGCCTTCCCTTTGTTCATGAAGTGACCTTTATATTTGACAAAGGGAGAAACGTGCCTTGAAATCTAAACTAATTTTGGCAAAGAGGTCTTTAGTAAAAAAAAAAAAAAAAAAAAAATGTTAACTGAGACTGCCACGCACAAAAATAAACCCTGCTGGTTTTGTTATTCATCTGTTGTTTCTCTGTGCATTTTGTTTGGGAATTTCAAAGTACAATGCCACTGTTCAGAAATGAATGCGACATCACAGACAGGTGCTTCCCTGGGGTACCATGAACCAGCAGGTGACAGCCCAAGCACCGCCTTGGAGTTATTTTTATTTCTTGGAAGGGGAGTGGATTGAGGAGGAGTCACACACTCCTGCCAACATCAAGTGGCTTCGAGAGACAGGCAGCTGGACAGTCACCTGGGGAGGTGAAGAGGTGAGCAGTTTGGCACTGGGACCTGATGCGGATGACATGAAGCTCGAATGCATGTCATAGAACAGTTCAAAGATGCCAGCAACCTCTGACACCCAGGACGGCCCAGCAGAATTGCCTGCTATACACATGCTCTCCAGGGAGTAGCTTTGAAAGAACAAGCATCAAAAAGTGCAAATTGGCCCTTCCTAAGCACTCTGTGTCTGCTGCCTTCCCCAGGGCATCTCTTACCCCACGGCACAGGCACCAGTATATTTGTATGCAATAGAATCCAGGTAAAACAACAGAATTGAGGTGAATAGTGGTCAAAGAAGGAACTTGCAAGGTGTTTGGCCTTAAAAACTGAAAGAACAGACACAAAGACCTATTTACCCTCATGCCATGCTCCCAGGGAAGATCTTGAACTTTATACTTGGCCAGGACCTGGCCCCACAGATGGGTGCCCTTCTAAGGAGCACAGCCATGTTGCCAACCTATTTGGAAACTAAAAAGTCAAAAAATATATATACTACAAAGATAAAAACTTGCATTGAGGGGCTGGAACAGTGGCTCAGCAGTTATAGCCCTTGCCTGGCACACACGAGTGCACGAGTTCAAACCGCAGTACCATGTACACAGCGGGGTGTCAGAGGGACAAGGACCACATGAACAACTAAATAAAGGTTGCCTCTCTCTTTCTCTTTCTCACTGTCCCTCTTTCTTAAAAAAAAAAAAAAAAAAAAAAAAAACAGAAAAAACCTTGCATTGAGATATCCAAAGTATAAATAAATCAAGATCATGCTAATAAAATCACACTAGTGTTTAATAGATGAATATTTTGAAGAGCATCCAGGAAATGAATTTTTAAATTTCTTCTTATTTCTGTTTTGCAAATTGTACCACATGAGAAAAGCATACCTGAAAATATAATTTTCTACTTAAATTCTATTATTTTGTGAATAAATTTAGAACAATACAGTGTTAAAGAGTGTCAAGAAAAGTCTAGCTAATACAACAGATAAACCTCCAAACTGCATAATACACAAGCTCAGAGGAACTAATTTTGCAAAGTACTCAAGAGAATTCCTTGAGTGCCATAACAGAGAGACCAGAGTGGGTCAGGAGTAGCAGTTGGGATACTGGAGATGAGCTCAATGTTGGAGAACTTGCCTAGCATGCAAAAGGCCATGGGTTCAATCCTCAGCACTGCAAAAAAAGAAAAAATAAAATAAATGAAGAATAGCACTTGGGGATTCCCTGTGTTGGCTTTCAGGGCTCCAGGACAACACCTGACATCATCCATGCATGGCTTCTCAAAGCACATTGGGAATGGACATGGGGTGGGAAGGTCTATGGGCCAGGCCAAGGTGTGGTGCTCATTCCTCTCCTTCATGTGGCATAGCCCCACCCAGCTCCAAAAGAAACTCCCCATGGTTGGGGAGCTGCCTTCCAGACCCAACTCTGTCTTATGGAGGGAGAGCCCAAACCAGGACTAGCTGTGTCTGCCACAGGATCCAAAGGATCATCTCTTTCACTGCTTTGCAAAATGAGTTCCTTAGAGCCCTGAGCCAGTGCTCCCATTCTCATTCCAACTAAAGACACTTCTGTCAGCTTCAGTTGCTTATGTTTCTTTTCAAGATAAGTTTCACATCTTTAAAACTTTTGAAAGCTATTATTATTCAAGTGAAATCATGGTCCATAAGATGAGAGGCCACATCCAAAAAAAAAAAAAAAAAAGATTAAGTGGAAACTTCAGGCTTTCACCAGTCATGAGGGCAACTCTTACATTTTTCTCTCTTTTTTCATTATGGAAATCTTATTTGCACGTTGAAGCCAAAGTGGAATTTTCAGAAACACAAAAGGAATGAGATTTAAAAATTGCCTATAATTTCCCAGCCCAATGGTAACCATAATTAACTATATCCATATTTTCTTATATCTGTACACAAACTACACATCCTGTTTGGTAAACCTTTTAAACATGTAACTACAAATGAATGTACTTATAAGTCCATTATTTTTACTGCCTGCACAATATTCCACCATATAAACACATCGTAATTTGATTAACAGACTTTTCAAAGTTGAACACTTAAGTATATTCTAATTGCTTACCCTGATACAGAGAAGCACTGTGATTCCTTTACTCATCCATTCATTCAATAGATATATTTATTCTAGGTGCAAAAGATATTAAAGTGAAATATTTGGTGGAAAAAAGAGATAAAAATTCCTGCCCTTGAAGTGCTTATGTCCTTCCTGGTTTAAAAAAAAAAGACAGACTATAGGTAAGATAAGTAAATCAAACATATGGTATAGATAGTGCTAAGAAGAACAACGAAAGAGGCAAGGAAGAAAGGGAGTGAATAAACCTGAGTATGGAAATAGACACCCAGAGAGGGTCTCACAGAGAAAGCAACATTTGTAAAAGGACTGAAGGAAGCAAAGAAGTAATCTGTGAATATTCGAGGAATGAGCATTCCAGACAGAACGAATAGGAAAATGAGCATTCCAGACGGAACGAATAGGAAAAGCAAAGGCCCTTAGGCAGAGGGTCCCAGCAGGTTGAGAGGGCCAGAGTAGCAGCACAGAATGAACAAAAGAGAATAGTAAAAGACAGTGTCAAAGCCAGACGCGGTGGTGCACACCTGTAATCCCCGCAGCTCAGGAGGCTGAGTTAGGAGGGTCGCAAGTTCAAAGCCAACCTCAGCAACTCAACAAGGACCTGAAAAACTTTGTGACAACCTGTCTAAAAACAAAATATAAAAAGGGCTCAGTGGTTAAGCACCCCTGGGTTCAATCCTTTGTTCCAAAAAAAAATAAAAAAGGTAAGAAGAGGTGAGGTTGGAGGGAGAATCTACACCTGTTTTCCCTACATGGGTATAGATAGTGATCCAGTTTCATTCCTAAACAGGGTCCAGTTTGGGTGATAAATTATAGAGTTGCCTTTTCTACAGACCATTATAAGGTCTTTGACATTTTTTATCATTTTGAGCAAAAGAGTGACATCTTGCTTCTGCTTTAGATGTTGGATTGGGAAGTGAAGATGTATAGAAGCAAGAAAAGTCCACGGGAGGCTGTTGCATTCAACCAGGCCAGAAACGATGAGAGCTCGGACTCAGGTGGCACCTGCAGAAGGGATGCCAAAGGACCAGATGCTTGACACTTTCAGAACGTGTAACCTGCGATGCTTCCCGACAGGGTGGCAATGGAGTGAGAAAAAAGAATAAACAAGAGTCGAGAATGACTCCATCATTTTCAGCCTGAAAACTGGAATTTCCATGTCCTGAACTGTAGAAAACTGCACGTAGAGTAGGTTTATGAGGCGAGATGTTCAAAGAACAGCCTTGACAAGTTGAGTGTGAGCTGTCTATCACACATGGCCGCACTTGTAGATTAGAATTCAGAAGGGTCACCTGGCTGGAGACGCCCCAAAACCATCAGCATAAAGTCATAAGAAAGAATGAAGCTAATAAGAGAATAACTGAGAAACATTCTTCTAAAGGAAAACAAAACAAAAACCACTTTCAATCCTTGTTTCTTTACAATATACCTCGGAAGCTGAAGAGCTAGATTAAGTTTAAGGAATTTGAAGCATCCGGCAAAAATGTAAGCCAAGGGCTGGATCAGTGGCTCAGCGATAGAGCACTTGCCTGGCATGTGGGAGGACCCGGGTTCGAACCTCAGCACCACATACACAACTGTCAGAAAAACAAAAATCAGATGAAAAAATAAAAATTAATTCTCTTTCTCTCACTCTCTCTCTCTTTCTCTCTCTCTCTCTAAAAAATTGCAACGCAAAGCCAATTGCATTTTTCTAATATTTTGCCAACACTAAATATTCTTATTTAGATTTTTTCAGATAACAGTCAAAAAGTAGGCTTTCATAATTGTTTTAACTTAATTCTAAACAAGGCTGAACGTTTGTAATCTTCACATGAACTGTTTTCTTGCCTTTTTTGTTGAATGACTTGTAGTAAACTTTGTTCATTTTTCTCCTGGTCAGTTTGCTATTAGATCATTGCTTTAGAAGACTTTTATATTTCAATGCTACCAAAATTTTATATAAGCTTCAATTTTTTTTTAGAAAATGTTTTCTTGTTTGGCTCTTACATTTAACCCATAACTGCAGTGTTCTATCTAAATGTTTTATTTTTATTTATCTATTTAGTTCAGTAGTAAGTTATATTTTTACAAAGATATTTCATTAAGCCTTGCCTTTATAGGTTCTGTCTTCAGTTTTAGATTTAAAACCAAATGATATTAGAGATCTTTATCATATATAGTATTGTAGGCTGAATAATGACCCCTCAAAGATGTCTACATTCTAGCCCCTGGATTGCCTTATGTAGAAAAGGGAACTTTGCAGATGTGGCTAAGTTAGAGATCTTGAGATTGGGAGACTATTTTGAAGCATCCAAGTATCAGTCTGGGTTCAGCCAGAGAACAGAGGCAGTAGGTGATATATACTGAAGGCTTATTGCAGGGAATTGGTTTGTGCAACTGTGGGAACTGGGAATGGCAGTCAGAAATCCTAGCGCAAAACTGTCAGAAAATTCAGCCTGAAATTCTGTACGCAGGGTGGAGATTTTGCCCATGCATGGGATTTTTCTAAGATAATTCATTCCCCTCACTTAAAGTCAACTGATTTTTGCACCTCAATCCATATACAAAATTCCTTCATAATTGAAGTGAGTCCAGTGTACTTTGGAAGTTCCTTATAAGAGGAAAAAAGGATGATTAGAGAGACATGACAACAGAAACAAAGGTCAAAGAAAGAACCAGACATGGGGATGCATACTATTGACTTTGGAGATGAAGGAAGGAGTATGAGCCAAGGAATGCAGATGGTCTGTAAGAAATGGAAAAGGCAGGGAAATCAAATCTCTCCTAGAGCCTCTAGAATGAGCGCAGCCCTCCTGACTTCTTGTTGAAACCATAAAATAATACGTTGCACAAACCAGGAAATAATATAGAAAAAGAGATGGGCAGATAGACGTGTGTGTGTGTGTGTACATGTGTATTAAATAGGAAGAGAGAGATAGAAGAGGTGATAGGAAGAAGGCAGGAAAGAGGTGTGTTTATTTGTGTATGTATAATCTCTTTGTGTATTCCATGTTTATGTCCACTAAGATTAACTCATGCATTTCTGCACCAGTGTGATACTTTATCAATTATTTTAATTTTATGTTATATTTTAATCATTAAAGAAATTATACTTTAATCATCTTTAATCAAATTTCCTTAGCTATTTGCATTTTCTCAATTTGTTAGACTAAAAAGAATCTTTCAACAGGTTTTAAAAATGTGCAAATATAAGCTCAACAATGAAAAGTAGAGAACATTGAAAAAAGAAATTGAAGAAGACTTGAAAAGATAGAAAGACATCCCATGTTTTCTGATAGGCAGAATCAATGTAATTAAAATAGCCATTCTGCCAAAAGCACTTTACAGATTCAATGCAATCCCCAGCAGGATACCAATGACATTCTTCACAGATATAGAAAAATCAATTCTTATATTCATTTGGAAGAATAAAAGAACCAGAATACCCAAATCAATACTAAGCAAAAAAAAAAAAAAAAAAAAAAACAGCGAAGCAGGAGGTATCACAATACCTGACCTGAAATTATACTACAATGCTATAATAACAAAAACAGTATGGTATTAGTGTCAAAACACACTTGAATACCAATGGAATAGAATAGAAGACACAGAGATAAATTCATAAACCTTTAACCATCTGATACTCAACAAACAGGGAAAAAATATTTCTTGGAGGAAAGACAACCTGTTCAACAACTGGTGCTCGAAAATGAACAGCCATATGCAGAAAAAAATGAAGTTAGAACCTTTTCTCTCACCATGAACAAAAATCAAATCAAAATGATCACAAACTTAGGAACCAAACCAGATACCTTAAAGCTTTTACAAGAGAAAATAGAATCTACACTCTACCATGTAGGAGCTTGCACCTACTTCCTTAGCAAGACTCCCATAGAGCAAGAATTAAAAACCAGAATCAATAGGTGGGATAATATTAAACTAAAGAGATTCTGCACAGTTAAGGAATTAATTAAGAACATGAAGAGAGAGCCTACAGACTGGGAGAAAATCATGGCCACCTACTCCTCTGACAGAGGACTAATATCCAGAATATATAAAGAACTCAAAAAACTTAATACCAAAACACAAACAACCCAATCAATAAATGAGCTATGAAACAAAACAAAAACTTTTGAACCAAAAAGATACAGAAGGCCAATAAATATATGAAAAAATGTTCATCATCTCTAGCAATCAGAGAAATCAGGACTACATTGTATTTCACCTCACTCCAGGCAGAATGGCAGGGATCAAGTATAGAAACAACAGATGCTGGAGAGGTTGTGGGCACAAAGGAACACCTGTACATTGTTGATGGGACTACAGACTAGTACAGCCATTCAGGAAAGCAGTATGGAGACTCTTCAAAAAATTATGGATGGAACCACCTTATGACCCAGCTATCCCACTCCTGGGTATTTTCACAGAAGAAATAAAATTGGCATATTACAGTGACACAACTACATCAATGTTTATGGCAGCTCAATTTACAACAGCAAAATTATGAAAACAACCTAGATGCCTTTCACTGGATGAACACACACACACACACACACGCACATATACACAATGGAGTTCTACTCAGAGCTTAGAAAGAACGATACCATGGCTTTTGCAGGTAAGTGGATGGAAATGGAAAAAAATCATGCTGGCTGAAATAAGCCAAACCCTGAGTCTCAAAGATCAAATGTTTTCTCTCATATGTGGAAGAGGGAGTAAAACAAAAGAAAATGTTAGAGAAAGTCAAGTTTACATAATTGACCTATCAAACTCAGTGTAAACTCAGTGTAACTTACAATCTGGTGGAGGACGTCTAAATGTGTAGTGGAGGAGGGGATAGGGAAGGAGGGAGGGCTGGAGGATGGGTAAGGAAAAGGGAAGATAAAAATACTGTATGGTATACTCTGCACCCCAGTGATGCTGAATAGTACACATGTAGCCATTTAAAACTGCAAAGTACAGAGAAATCATATTATGTACATAAATTTATATGTGTAATCAGGGGGAAATCAGTGGAGATAAAAGATGGTGGTAGGGGAGAGTCCAGGAGAAAGAGTGGTACCAAATTATATTGTCATATATCTACATATATAAATGTGTAACAACAAATCCCTTTGCTATGTAAAACTATAATGCACCAATAAAAATGTGCAAATATATGTACAGAAATATAAATATGCATATTTTAACAGTGGGAACCTAAGAGTTATTTTGTGTTCTGGATGGACTACATTTTCTTTAAAGTTTTATGCATTTCCAAATATTTCCATAGCTTATAGTACTACCCAAAGATAAAAATCTTAAAAGTTAAGCCATCAAATGCTAATCCCTGGAATTTATAAATGTTACTTATTTGGAGAAAAGAGTCTTTTCAGATCTAATCTTGAGATTACCAACAATTATCCAGATGGTCCCTAAAGGCCATCACAAGAATCTTCATCAAAGAAATAAAGAGAGACACACAGAGAAAAAGGATAGGGAGCATGACCCCAGATGTAGAGTTTGAAGAGATGAGGCCGCAAGCATGGAACACCTGGAGTCACTAGGAGCTGGAAGAGGAGAAGACCATAATCAGAGAGAGTGTGGCCCTAGGGACACCTTGATGGCAGACTTTAGGCCCCCAGGTCTGTGAGAGAAGAAATGGAGAAATGCCTGTCAATTCCAGTCATGTTGCACAGTCCGTGGTGATCCATACATTCCTGGGAAATGCCTGTCGATTCCAGTCATGTCACACAGTCCATGGTGATCCATACATTCCTGGGAAAGACTGGAAGCATCTCTTTCACCTTTCTGGCATCCTCAAGTGCCATCCAACAAAAGGACGCTGAACTCAAAAAGGTTGAGAACTGTTCTTTTTTTTTTTTTTTTTTTTTTTTGAGCAACCTTACAAGATTTTAACAAAATAATATAAAATGTGTATATATTCTGGATATTGCATTTATCCCAGGAGTGCCCCCCCCAATTACCCTCCCTTATCCCTCCCTTCCCCTTCCCACTATAACTCTAAAAAAAGTATTAAATTGTAAAGAACTGTTCTTTTAAGTCATTGTCATTTTTATTTTTGTTGGCATGTAAAACCAGACTCAATCTCCCAAAAATGTTGATGTCTTCTTTAAATAACTTCTCTGCATGTATTTTCAATTTATTCTTAAGTATTTTTTATTTTGCTGTTGTAATTTGGAGATTCTGCAGTCACCATAATTTCTAACTAGTTATTATTGGCATAAAAATCATTGACTTTTACATATTTATTTTATAACAGATCATTTTAAGAAACTCTCTTTGCAATTCTAATAGCTTTTTAATTTATTTTTGTGTGTTCTCCAAGTAGACAATATGACATTTGCAAATAAAAATAATTCGCTCTTGGGGCTGGAGTGGTGGCTCTGTGGTTATGGCGTTTGCCCGGCATGCGCAAGTACGTGAGTTCAAACCTCAGCACCACATACACAGTGAAGTCTCAGAGCAACAAAATCCACATGAAAAAACCAAATTAAAAAATTGTTTCTCTCTCTCTCTCTCTCTCTCTCTCTCTGTCCCTCCTTTTTAAAAAAAAAAATTCTCTCTTTCAAGTATTTACAACATTTGTGTCTTTCCTTGCCTTATTGTTTTACTCAAAAGGTCCAGAACAATAGAGATAATCATAGTCATCCGTGCCTAATCAAAGGTTCTTCTTCTAGTGTGCAATTATAAAGAATGATGCTGAGTGATTATTTCAGATGTTCCTGTCATATCAAGATAAAAATCTTTCTTTTCCAAGGATTTTCCTTTTACTTTATAAGGTGTCTTTAATTCTAGCTAGTGTCCATTAAGAAAAGACTTGCGTACTGTTGTCTTCTTTCACCATGTTAATCCCTCCTTGCTTCCTGCATTAAACTCATCTTGGTCATCAGCATGATGTTATGAATTTCATGTGTTAAATTATTATTTAGGACTCACATTTATATGTAATTATCTATTGAATTTTATCATTCTTAGAGCAATTATCTATGTATTTTGCCATTTTTAAGTTTTTAAATGAGAGGTTACTGCCATAAAATCAGGAAGTATTCTTTCTCTTTATACTCTACAATATTTTCTATTTATTTACCTTTTTAAGTTATTTTTATTATCAAATAATGCATGTATGCAATTAAGCTATAAATAAAAAAATTACTAAAAGTTTTCTAGTGAAACAAGCAGGATTTCTCCCAGATGCCTTGCTACACCTTACCCCAATTCCTACATTCAGTTGTCTCTGTTTTTTTTTTCTTTTTTCCTTTCCTTCTGGTATTTACTTACCTTCCCATTTCTATATAATTTTTTTTATACTGTTGTTTCTGGATTTAGCAAATGAAGACATTATTTACAAACTTCTAGTCATGGAAAGAACTCCTGACACACCCTTCCGACTTTCCCTTCCCTTAAACTCTCAACATAATTAGAGCAAAATTAGTTGGTTAAATAATTTATAGTTGTATGTTGTTTATACTTGAGACAGAATATTCTTTGATTATGCATATTTTCAAGTACGGTTTTTTGTTTTCATCAATGCCTGCTTTAATTTTCCCCTAAGCACAGCTTCTCTATGCTGTCCACTGTTTTTTCAAATGTTCTCTTGACCTATCCATAATTTTCCTAATGCTTAAAAATAGACCCCCACATTTCCTTGTGGGTCTGGTACACAGTTGTCACCGGCAGACTATCTTCCTCAGTCTTCTGGCATTGATGCCCTACTTCTTATCCTTTGTTTTCCCCCATGATGTTTCTAGAGAATTTAGAATGTCTCAATAACTTCTGCAAAAGGGTTTCTGGGATGTCAATTTTTCAAACTCTCTTCTGTTTTACTCCTAGATTGGTAGGTTGCCTGGTTGTTCAAGTATCCACTAGAAGTAATTTTCTCTAAATGAGAAGACTTTGCTTAATATCAATATCCTATTTTTAAAGTTCCAGGGTTGTCTGACTACTATTTATCTGTACATGATTCTTTCTTTTCTCTTCATAAGGAGCCTAAGAATTTTCTCTTTACCACCAGTGTTCTAAAATGTCCTGGTGACATACCATAGAATATTTTCCACTCATAGAATTGGACAAAAGGGTCCTTACTATTTCACTTCTGGAAATTTTTCTCCATATTATTTCTTTGATAGTATTACTCCATTGTCTCTTCTTATTTAAGCCTTTTATTTGGAAGTTGGACTTTCTGCACCAATTTCATCTTCCTCACCCAGTTGTCAAATTTTTTTCTGGCCTTGTGTTCTAATTTCTAAGAAAATACCTTCATTTAGCTTTTAACAATTCAACTAAATTTGTGGGGAGGCTCCATTTGAAATTCCTGAGATTTCCTATCTTCTAATAGTTCCCTTTGAAAAAGTCTTCTATTTATGAATGCAATGTTTCTCACGTAATTTTTTCTCCTATCTCTCTAACCACATAAATGACTGCTACATGCTTTGAAAGAACAGCACAGTTTCTTTCTGATCCCTGATGCTTTTATTCCTTCCATGATCCTTTTTCCTAATATGTTTTTGTTTCTTGGTACTATTCTCTGTCTTAAATGGTAAACACACACCCCTCACAAGTATCTCTATATCCTTTGTCTGTCTCATCATTGATAAGTGAGACAATAAAGGGTGGATTAGAAGTTCTGTGGGCTCAGGCAGGCTTCCTGAGTGGCCATCACCATAATGCAATGGTGCAGTATGTAAGCTCTTTCTCTGGAGTTACTCAGTTTCTGAAAGGATAATCCTGAACACTCCTCTGTGAGGAGTGGAGATCAGGTTTTTGCCTGATTATGTACATACTGGGGACATAGGGGATGAAGGGGAGGCCAGGGAGCTAAGGGGGCTTGGAGAACTCACAGATGCACACCTGCCATGGCTTTAGTTACAACATCTCTTTCCTATTCTTCAGCATTCCCTGTGTAATTGAGTACAGAGTGTCTCTGCTTTTGCTTCTCCATAGAATGTGATTCAGTGTCTGGAGGTGGTAACAGGTAGTGAGTTACAATTGTTAGGGGGTATGAACCCACTGAAATTACACTATGGACTTTTAATCAGTCAGTGGTATCCAGCACCATCTTTCATACTCTTTTGTAGGATGGCAATTCCTTTCTGAGTTCTGATGGGCAAAACCCTGTGCCTCAATATTCTCCCTTGTTTGTCCTGAGATTTCATCTTTCCTGTGCTCTGACAATACACTTGCTCTTTTATAGCGATATTCAGTCTTTTCCATTGCTCCTCTTTCTTCTATTCTCCTTATACTTATAGGTTTTCTATCTTTTTAAAATTATTCCTTAATATCAATGTGTTAGGATCCTGTCTGGAGGGGAAGCAGATTCAAATACAGGTATTCAACAATTTTATTTAAATTGAAATGTACTACAACATTTTAAATACTATAAGAAAAGACATTAAATGTTTGATAGAATTAACCATTTGGGTCTAATGAGTTTTGCAAAACTAACTACATGGACAGTATTTTCCACCCTATTCCATTTATTTTTATTTTTTAAAAAGAGAGGGACAGTGAGAGAGAATCAATTTTATTCAGTTTTTCATGTGACCTTCATTACTCTGAGACTGTGTTGTGTACGTGGTGCTGGGGTTTGAACTCACATACTTGCGCATGCCAGGCAAGTGCCATCGCCACGGAGCCACTGCTCCAGACCCACCCTATTCCATTTATATGTGTGAATTTTATGCTTTGATTTCATTTTTATCAATAATATTTCCCTGGAAAATCTATTGTTTCAACTTTTTTGAGCTATTTTTAAAGCATACATACAGCCTTATGTTTTAATATTTTTCAACATCTATCTTATCATAAATGAGCTTTTCATATTTTTACTTATTGTTCCATTATATTTGGCCCAGCTTGTGACATTTTTAATATATTTTCATCTTCTCCGCATATTATACTTCTATGTCCCTTTATTCATCAGTTTTTCTTAGCTCTGTCTGGGGTTAATATTTTTGTCCAGTGATCTAAGTAACTAAGTCTTAGGTTAAATGCATATAAATATTTTTTATTTTCATTTTCTAATTAACTTAAATCATCGTTTCATTTCTTACTTTCCCTAAGGTTATTTTATTGCCTTTCTCATAACTTCTTCAGTAAAATGTGTTGCTAATTTACTTCCATTCTCTCTTATTTAACAATACAAGATTTAAGGCTACATGTATTGTCCATGTCATTTATTTCTAAATGCTCTATAAATGAAGTTATAATTTCACTTGACCTAAGAGTTATCTATTAAGTTTTTTAGTATTATTATGGTATTCTTATTTTAAAGTTCAAAAGTGTTAAAATTCTTCAGTTACTCATAGATTTTATGGTATTATGGTCAAAAACTGGTCTTTATTATTTCTGATTTGGGAATCATTTCAAGGTTTTCACTGTAATCCAAAAACATGAATTTTTCCCTAAGTATCCCATAGGAACTCAAATATATTTCCTCTTTGTAAAGCCCACAGTTGGATGTATTTATTTAGTCAACCTATTGGGTTTTTCTGTCATTTTGCTGAAGCACATGCACCAGTGCCCTCCTGAGAATAAAAGCATGAAAAGAAAATGTGTTGAGTGTTTGAGTGTCTATTTTAGCACTCGATTGGTAATTTGGCTGGAAAGACAATCATATATTGGAAATAATTTGGAGGCATTGTTCCATTGTATTGTAGCATCCAAAGTCATTTATACACTCTCAGCACAGATTTATACTTGTCTACTTTATTTGGCAATGAGTCAGAGAGGTTTTTAGAGTATCTCCAGTTATTGCATTTCTGTCAAATTATCCTTGTATGCACAATATTTTTTTCTTTTTCTGTTTCAATGTAATCTTGTTTGCAGAATAAGGGTTCATGATATTTCATTTATCATGAATTTTATTCCTTATTATAAAATACTATTCACTGTCCTGTTTAACACTATTTTCTGTAAATGTTATCTTTCACATATGACTATTTTTACTTGAATTTACCTAACTTACTTTTGGCAAGCATTTATTGCAAGTACATTGTGTCACTTTAGTTTAAATGTATGTTCTCTTCTGTGAGGAAGATACAGTTAAGAATTTGCTTTTCAAGCCAAGAAACTTTGTCTTTTTGTAGAAGAGCTTTTCCTATATTTACCCATTGTTCCATTACACTCATTTCCAACTCAGACACCTTTTTAAATATGCTTCTACCCTGTTTCGTATTTGTAATACTTTCTTACTCTTTTCTATTTTCTATTTATTTTGTTTGTTTGCATTTTCTCTTCTGAGACAATATAGATAACATCCACCTTGAATTCTAACAGTAAATTGGAATGTTGTTTACACTTAGGATTTTATTTAAATAATTCCTCAACATATATTCACTTACTTAACTTTGACTCAAGGCTAAAATTTTTCCATTGCTCCGTTAGGTAGTTGTGCTTTCATCCTTTATAAATATTAAACACTAGTTTTCCTTAGCCACAGCCATCACCAGCCATCACTCCCCAGTGCAGGGCACTTAATCACTGAGGTCTTGCTAAAAGTTGATGAAATAGTCTTTAGTGGGTGACTGCTAAAATAATCACTAAATTAAAAGTATTGGGATTTTTTTCTCTTTCTCCACTGAAAAAGTGATATAGAATAAAGGTCATTTTGTAACAAGATTTTGTTTCTAATTTTTGCTTTACATATTGAAGGGGTCTCTTGTTATGCTTTCATGCAAGCACATATCATATATCCTCCCTGCTTTCGCCTCCTGTCTTCTCCTCCCTACCCCTTGTCCATCTCCCCCAACCCCTAGTCAGTGAAGCTGCCCCCAGTTTGACTGGTAATCTGTTTTTGATGAGCCTATTGTGTAAACTTATTTGTCTCTCATTCTTTCCCATACTCTAACTTCCACACATAAGAGTAAATTTTCAGCCCTTGTTTCCAAGTTTGGCTAATTTCACTCAGCAAGATTTTATCCATTTCCATCCATTTACCCACAAAGGTCATGATTTCATTTTTTTAAATAGGTGAGTAGAATTCCATGGTGTGTGTGTGTGTGTATGTGTGTGTGTGTGTCACAGTTTCTTGATCCATTCATCCAATGAAGGATATCTGGGTTGATTCAATAATTTTGCTATTGTGAGTTCTGCTGCTATAAACATTGATGTAGTTGTGTCACTGTAATATGCCAATTTATATCTTCTGGGAAAATACCCAGGTGTGGAATAGCTGTATCATATGGTGTTCAATCCTTAATTTTTAAATAATGGCCATTTTGGAGTTCTTTAGGAAAATAGCTGCAGAGCTGCCGTTTCTGTTTTAGGTTCCTGGACCCCATTCTCAAAAAGCAGCAACCCACAGATACAGGAAAAATGTGACCCTCCTGAATGTTTCTGGGCACTAGAACCCGTTCTGGACATTTAGTGACATATGAAGGTGCTTGGAAACATGGTAATCTTGGGATAAACTCCAAGAGAAGTAGCACTGCTCTCCAGCTTGGGCAGGATGCTGCCACAGCAATGTCTTTTTATGAAGAGGTGCACAGAACACTGAGATACTGAGGGTAAGGATTTCCTATGGGAAACCAGGATCCAAGAGAGGTTCCCTCCCACCCCCACCCCCGCTGCAATCCAGTCTCCACCCTAATTTACTAGGAGCACTAAGTAGCCCTTGTCTCAATGGAGCATAAAGGAAAGTGAGGGCAACCATCAGGACCAGGTGGATCAAATAGAAGGAGTTAGGCCTGCCCCCACAACCTCTCCCAACAGCCTACTATGACCCTGAAGGTCTCTCCAGCTGAGCACGAGTCTTGGTCAACCCTCCCCAAGGTATTTTATAAACCAAAGAGACTTGGAATGAGTGAAGGATGGAATCTCCAACTCTTCCCTTGCTCCATCTACCACTTGGAGCAGCCAGGGTCCAGGGCACCCTGAGACAGAATCCCAAGAAATTTTTGGAAGAGCTTTACTTGACCAGCTCTGTAATTGCATTTGAACTGGGCAGCTGAAATCCACATTCACCAGCAACACAGCTCTGCACCCAGTCTCAGCCCAATAAAACTCCTATGCCTGAGTTAAGCCCATGTCCAGCCCAACAAACATCCTCTTTTAGACCACAGAGACTTTAGGCACCCAGCATAAATGTCCAAAGAACATAAATTCAGAAAAACAAGAATTTGATTTTTTCTTTCTTTTTGAACTTTGACTTCACATCTGGTTTTGTGTTGCTTGGTTCTCAACATTGTTGTGTCATTATATGAACTCTAGAAGAACTGAAATCCATGGACAAAAATGCATACTCATACTTCACTTATTAACTTTTTTCTTCTTTCCAATATCTTCCCTACTTTACTATAACTTCTCTTCCATTCTGAGCTCTTTCTCAATTGGAAAGAACTGTACACCACCACACCCCCACTGCTGCCTTTTGAGGTCTGAGCTTCTGACCACCACAATCCATGCTCATGTTGTATAGTCTCCCAGTATCATAATTCTCCATTAAGCTCTTCTATCCTGTCTTTTAGCAATAATCCAACTCTTCTCTTCTCTCTCTCTCTCTACCCCTTAATGTCACTATCTCACTCTCTTCCTCTATTTTTCTCTTTTTTATTAGGCTATCCTTCATCATCTCTACTCTCTCTTTCTCTGCTCTCCCTCCTAAATTGAAAATTCTCCTTTAACTTCCTGTAACAATCCTTTACTGGTAGATGTCTGTAAGCTCATCACCAATAAGTCCCTATCAGTTTACATAAGGTGTGTCACCACCAATAATTTTTGGAAACTTTTCTGCTCTGATTTCCAATCCTGATATAGGTAATTGCTTTTAAGATCGTTATAGACAACAGATAAATAAACTTATAGAAGGAGTGAAGTAGGCTGTTTAATGCTGTTTATCGTAATCATTGGCTGATCATAATGATTCCTTTTCATTATATAGTAAAGAATTGGAAATTCGGGGCTGGAGCGGTGGCTCAGCGGCTTTGGCGCTTGCCTGGCAAGCACGAGGACCCGGGTTCGAACCCCAGCACCACATACACAACTAAGTATTGGAGCAACTAAGGCCATGTGAAAAACTCAATAAAGTTGTTTCTCTCTTTCTCTGTCTCTCTCACTGTCCTTCTCTCTTTAAAAAAAAAAAAAAAGAATTGGAAATTGAAAGAGTCAATAATTTTTCACAGGGTGGGCTGCCTGCTGGAACTCAACTATTCTGACAGTACACCAACCCAAGTAAGAGAGGGGACAAAAAAAAACCCCACCCCATCAACAAAATCCCATGGGGAAATAACCAGAGAGGAGTCTCAATTCCAACTCCCAGGCACCAACCCATACTACACATGCAGAATAAAAACATCAGAATAAAAAACTCCATTCATACACAAAGGTTCATAACACAAAGTAAGGAAGAAAAGAATATAATTCAACTCAAGGACAAAGAAAAAGGTCTTTCAAAAATGAGTAATCAGGCTGGAAGTTTCACATCAAGCACACAACTCCCCAACAAAGGAGCCCACAGATAGGGAGTGGCATGAAAATCTATCAAATACCTGATTACTAAAATAATCAAAGAGCTAAAACAAGATCAAGGGAAGGAAATAAGAGTGTAAACACAGGAGATGAAAAACTTTCTTAATAGTGAAATGGATATATTGAAAAGAGAAGTTTCAAATCTGAAAACCTCAGTCAAACAAATTAAAAGCTCAATGGAAAAATTTAATGATAGATTGATTTCTGTAGGAGACAGACCTCAGCTCTTGAAGAAAGAACTTCTGATATTGAGGACAGGCTGATTAAGCTTGAACAAATGGATGACAGGAAAAAAAATTACAAAACACGATCAGAATGTTCAAGAAGTCTGGGATGAAATCAAGAGATCTAATCTGAGAGTAACTGGGATAGAGGAAAACATCAAACTTCAAATGAATGGCATAAAAATCATTCTCAATAACATAATTAAAAAATATTTCTCCCATATCAGAAATGACTCAGATATGCTCATTCAGGAAACATATCTGACACCCAAAGGACCTAATCAAATGAGAAGTTCACTGAGACACATCATATTCAAAATATATAACAGGGAAATCAAGAAAAGAATATTAAAAGCTGCAAGACAAAAAAGACCAAAAAAAAAAAAAAAACACCAAGTCACATTCAGAGGCAAACCAATAAGGATCACCTCTGATTTCTCAGTTCACACCCTAACAGCAAGAAGATCCTGGATTGAGATATTCCAAACCTTGAAACAGCACAATTTTTCAACCTAGATTATTATACCCACCAAAGTTCAGCTTCAAATTCAAAGGTGGAAATATATTTCCTAATAATAACAAACTTGCAACATATATTAATATAAAACCAGTGCTACAATGAATACTCAAAGACAAACTCCAAAGAGAGGAACAAGCAAACAGTTCTCAAAACCCACAAATAGGAAAATCAATAAAAGTATATTCAACTAAAAGATAACCAAGACAGCAAGAAATACACCAAAAAATCATGATAGTGGTAAACCACAATCACATATCTGTTCTAACACTGAGCATAAATGGTCTCAACAACCCAATCAAAAAATGCAGATTAATAGATTGGATAAAAAAAATCCAACAATATGCTGCTTACAGGAAAAACATTTCACAGCTGAAGACAGCCACAGATTGTAGTGAAAAGTTGGGGAAAAAAACTACCAGGCTTATGGCCCAAGAATGCAAGCCAGTGTTACAGTACTTATATCCAACAAAGTACATATCAACCAAAGAAAAGACAAAGTAGGCCACTACCTCTTAGTAAAGGGAACACTACATCAAGATAATAAAGTCACAATAAACATCTATGCTCCAAACTCTAGCACATACCGATACATGGGGAAAAACTCTGTGATATAAAGCTACTTATTGACTGCAACATAATAATAATGGGGGAATTTAATACAGCTTTATCACTGACAGACAGATAATCAAAGCAAAAAATAATAAGTATATCTCCAGCCTAAACAACTCTATAAATCAAATGAACTTAACAGACATCTACAGGCCAAATTGGCTGAGTTTACCTTCTTCTCAACAGTACATGGATCCTTCTCCAAAATAGATCATATTATATTCCACAAAGGAAATGTTAGCCAATATAAAAGTTGATATAATCCCATGTGTCATATCAGAACATAATGACATGATCCTAGCAATTAACAGCAAGAAAAATAACAGAAAACACATAAATACGTGGAGATTGAATAATACCCTCTTACATGAAGAATGGATCAAACTGGACATGAAACCAGAAATCAAGAAATTTTTGGAAACTAATGAGAATGAAGACACACCATATCAAAATCTTTGGGACAGTATGAAAGCATTCTTATGAGGAAAATTAATAGCACTGAGGGCTTTCATCAAAAAATCAGGAGAGAGCCCAAATAAATAAGCTTATGCTCCACCTCAAATCTCCATAAAAAGAAGAACAAACCAATCCCAAAGCCTAGAGAAGACAGGAAATAATCAAGCTCAGGGCCAAAGTCGATGAAATTAAGAATAATTTTTAAAAAACACAAAGAGTCAATGGAGGGGCTTGAGGAGGGGCTTGGCAGTTACAGCACTTGCCTGGCATGCGCAAGTAAGCAAGTTCAAACCCCAGCACCACGTACACAATGAAATGTCTGAGGAATGAAAGTCACATGAAAAACTAAATTAAAAATTTTCTTCTCTCTTTCTCTCTCTCGCTCACTGTCCCTTCTTTCTTTAAAAAAAAAAAAGAATCATGGGAACAAACAGTTGTTTCTTTGAAAAAATAAATAAAATTGACAGATGCATAGCCAACATCACCCCAGGAAAGAGAGAAATTAAGCAAATCAACAAAATCAGAAAGGAAAATTGAGAGATCACTGCTGACCCAGCTGAAATCCAGAGAATTATCAGAACTTATTTTGAAACGCTATACTCTTCCACTTTGGATAATCTGGAAGACATGTGCAAACTCCTATCCACATATGACACTCCCAAATTAATGCAAGACGACTGAAAACTTTAACAGACCAACATCAGGTAGCAAAATTGAATCAACAAATAAAAGCTTTCCATAAAAGAAAAGCCCAGGACCTGATGGATTCTCAGCTGGGTTCTACCAGATCTGCGCAGAACTACACCTCTCCTTATTAAGCTACTCCATGAAACTGAAAGGGATAGAACCCTCCCAAACACTTTTTGTGAGGCAATCATAACCTGGATACCAAAACCCAACAAAAATACACCAAGTAAAGAAAACTAAAGACCAACATCCCTGATGAACATAGACACAAAAAATCTTAAATAAAATTCTAGCAAACTGAATTCAAAAACTCATCAAAAAGATAATACAGTATAATCAAATGGGTTTCATTCCAGGGATGTAAGACAGGTTTGACATATGCAAATGAATAAATGTGATTCATCACTTAAGCAGAATTAAATTACTTGATAAAATCCAACACCCATTTATGCTCAAAAGTCTGGAAAAGATAAGGATCAATAGATCTTAGCTTAACTTTGGTAAGGGTCATTTATGACAAACCCACACCCAACATTACACTTAATGGAGAACAACTGAAAGCATTCCCACTAAACTTAGGAACAAGTCAAGGCTGTCCACTATCACCTCTGTTATTCAATTTAGTCCTTGAAACTCTAGCCAGAGCAATCAGACAAGATAAGGAAATCACAAAGACATATGAATAGGAAAAAGAGGAAGTTAAACTATCTCTATTTGCTGATAGCATGATCTTATACCTAGAACACCCCCCAAACAAAACTCCATCAGGAAACATCTAGAGTCTAAAAATGGATTTAGTAAAGCAGAAGGATACAAGATCAACACACATAAATCTTTCCTATACCTCTCCAGCAATTCAGCTGAAGAAGAAATCAGGAAATCTGTCCCATTCACAAGAACCTCAAAAAAAATAAAATAAAATACTTGTGAATTAATATAACCAAGGAAGTAAAAACTTCTACAATAAAACTATCAAACATTGAAGAAAGAAATTGAATACGACCTGAGAAGATGGAAAGACATTCCATATTCTTTGTTAAGCAGAATTAATATAATTAAAACAGCCATTCTGCCAAAAGTACTGTACAGATTCAATGCAATCCCCATCAATATACCAATGTCATTTTTCACAAATAGAGAAGAAACCAATTCTCAAATTTATTTGGAACAATAAAATACCCAGAATAGCAAAAGCATTACTAAGAACATTTTTTTAAAAAAGGAAGCAGGAGATATCACAATACCTGACCTGAAATTATACTATCAATCTGTACCAACAAAAACAGAATGGCATCAAAACAGGCATGAATACACTGAGACAAACCCACAAATCTTTAACCATCTGATATTCAACAAAGAGGACCAAAATATAGCTTAGGAGAAAGACAGTCTGTTCAACGAATAGTGCTGAACAAACAGGACAGGCATATGCATAAATTAAAGTTAGATCCCTATCTCTTTCACTGTACAAAAATCAAATCAAAATGGATCTCTCACTGTCCCTCTCTCTCTTTAAAAAAAGAAATTAGGGATGGAACCTCCATATGACCCAACTATCCTACTCTTGGGTATTTTCCCAGAAGAGTTAGAATTAGGATATTACAGTGACACAACTACATCAATGTTTATAGCAGTTTAATTTACAATAGCTGAATTGAATTATGGAATCAACCCAGATGCCCTTCACTGGGTGAATGGATCCAATAGCTGTGTTCTACTCAGCTATTAGAACAATATCATGGTTTTTGCAGGTAAATAGATGAAAATGGATAAAAATCATGCTGAGTGAAATAAGCCAAACCCAGATACTTACGGGTTAAATGTTTTCTTTCATGTGGAAGCTAGAGTAAAATCTAGGATAGGATGCTAGTTAGTCAAGCTTATTTACTAGACCCACCAAATTTGAAGTATCAAATAATCTGGGGTGCTATAGCTATGAAAGGGTTGGAAGAGAATGGGAGGAGGAGAAAGTGAGGGAGCAGAGGGAGGGAAAAGGGAGTTATCAGTACTGTAGGGTATACTTGACTCTCCTGAGAA
Organism: Aplodontia rufa; assembly: GCA_004027875.1. Lineage (NCBI taxonomy): Eukaryota > Metazoa > Chordata > Mammalia > Rodentia > Aplodontiidae > Aplodontia > Aplodontia rufa. Next base: position 7,875 of record PVKS010021556.1, on the reverse strand, counting down.
GACAAATAATACTCATGTAGGCATTTAAAACTAGAAAATTCAATAATTAGCATATATGTATATGGACATTTATATCTGTAATAGAGGTTAATTACAGTGGAGGCAAGTGATCAGGGAGTGGGAGAAGGTGAGGTGGAGAGCCTAGATAAGGATCAGGTTCAAGTTACATTGTCATTATCTGTGCATGTATGAATGTGTAGCAATTAATCCCTTCAGTATGTAAGACTATGTTGAACTAATAAAAAAAATTTTAAAGAATTTAAAGGACAATTAAAAGTATCAATCAATGACCAAATAGGAAAATAAGCAATGAATGTAAATGATTCATTTATAAAAGACATACAAGTGATCAGCATACAAAGAAATTCTATTAAATCTTTTTAAAGGAAATCTAAACAAAATAAAGCCATGCCAGTTGCTAGGTTGGTAATTCAATTAAATAGATTAAAAACACTATTTTTATGGAGTTTTAAGAAGTGATTTCTTTACTTCTTTACTGTTGGGCAAGGATGTGATATAAAATAGAACACTGTAGTGTTCAATTTGTTGTTATATATCAATGTGTAAAAGTGATATACCCTTTGATCTATCAAGTCCTTTTACTGGGAATTTACCTTTAAAAAATAAACAAACAAATGTGAAAACATAAGAATGGCCATTTTTATAACAGAATATATGCCTATTTAGAAATCATTGACAGGTGCCCTCGTTAATCACAGATTTTTTTTTTAAATAAAGAAAGAGGGGACAGTGAGAGAGAGAGAGAAAGAGAGAGCAATTTTTATTTTGTTTTTCATGTGACTTCCATTCCTTCAAGACTTCATTGTGGACATGGTGCTGGGGTTTGAACTCATATACCTGCGCATGCCAGGCAAGCACCGTAACCGCTGAGCCACCGCTCCAGCCCCAATCATGGATATTTTTAACTGGAAAATTACTACTAACATTTTACTCAGTAAAATTTTATATTCTTTTTCATTGAAAAGACTATTAATTTGTCTATATCAAACATTATTTAAAGTAGGTAGATAGGGTATAATTTCAACAGTGTAAGAAGGCTATGTAAAGCAAACAGAATATAAGAACATATGTAACATTAACAGTGGATAGTTCTCAGTGCTTGTGTTCTGTAACATGCTTTTTCTTCTTAAAATTTTTGTGTATTATTCAATTTTACATCCTGTATTATAAGAAATTCCATGTAATAATTATAACAGTTATGTTTATTACATCATAAATTATAATGACACTACAACCCCAAGGCAGAGAAACATGGAATTTCTTCATTTGGTCTAAGTTCAACCTAGTAAAATTTTTCTATTTCCCCCCACCCAAATTCTAACCTCTTGCTGACAAATAAGAAAAAATACAAAGAAAACATTGAATCAATTTTTGCTTCTGGCTATGATGGAGTTCCTAGAGGCAAACTTATGCTCCTGTTTAGAAAGTCTCTATAAATTTTTAAAGTTAATAAAAGCCTGTTTGAAGATATTAGCAAGCTGTTACAACAAACAGGTCATAAGATGCCAAAATTATAATAAAAAGGGAACCACAGACTTTATAGGGACATTATATGAACTGTATTTTCCCTTCAGGACTTCACAGATTCTTGATAACAGAGCATGGGAGAATCCAGGAACAGGTCTGTAGCAATGAGGGATAGAAATTTCTCAGAACTTTTGTCAAAGTTCTGTTCACAGAAGAGTAGAGCAAAAGTTGGAGTCATTTCTGACAAAGTCAAGACTTTAGAGGGCAGAATCCTATAAAAAGGGAATCTTTGAGTCTACCTTAGAGTCTACCGGACACTTGGATGCTTTCTCTCCCAACAGAAGCAGAATTCTTAAGATGAACAGGGAAGGAAGCTGAGAAGAAAGCTGTTGAAGAGTGGAGAAATTTTTCTAAAGTCTCATTACAGATCTCAGGAAATAAAAATTAGAGTTCAGAACACCCCTGCCCCCAGGAGAAGATGCCCAGCTGTAATTTCTAGAAAGTTACAGAATCATAACAAATGAAAACTGATTTAAAAAAAAAAAATGAAGACGTACAAAAGCTTCAGCTGAAAGCCAGGCATGGTGGTGCACACCCATAATCCCAGTGACTCTGGAGGCTGAGACAGGAGGACCGCAAGTTCAAAGTCACTCTCAGAGACTTAGTGAGGCCCTAAGCAAGACCCAGTCTCAAAATAAAAAATAAAAAGGGTTGAGGATATGGCTCATTGGTTAAGCACCCCTGGGTTCAATCCCAGGTTAAATTTTAAAAAAAGTTCTGTCTGAGCCTTGAGTCCACTTAGTACCTGACTGGATTACTAAGATCTGTCCCCTGTCTGTCTGTCTGTGAGAAGAACTCTCTTGGGAAGAAGATATTACCATTCAGAATCTCTACATTTTTTCATACAAAATGTCTGACATTTATTTATCCAAAAATTACAAGGGCAAAAAGAAAAAAAATAGTAGAAACAAATTCATTAATGATCCAGTAGCTGGCACAACAAATAAGTATTTAAAAGTAACTGTGGTTAGTGTGTTCACTAACCACATGAATTTCAATTGAAAATCAAATTGAAATTATATAAGAAAAGTTGAAACTGAGAACTTTAATCAATGGATATGTCAGCAAATCAAATCCTCCAAAGAAAAAGATGAAAAGTAAGAGCATGCGCATGAGAGAGCCATTTAATAACCACTTACATATAGACATGCACCACACAGTGATGTTTTGGTCAGTGACGAACTGCATATACCACAGTAGTATCATAAATTATATTTCCCAGTGAAGTTGTAGCTGTCTTAATTCACGCACATTCTGTGAGCTAACACAATGACAAAATCAACTAACAACACATTTTTCAGGATGAATCCTCATCATTAACCGAAGCATGACATTGTGCATAAAATTTGAAAGCTGAAGTTTAAAGAAGGAAACAGAAAAGAATACAGAAGATACATGGGATGTAGGGGGAAGGTCTAACCTTCAGAAATTGAGTCTCAGAAAAAAAAAGAAAGATGAGTGGACAAGAAGCAATTTGTAAAGAAATAATGATTTAAATTCTCCAAACCAGATTTAAAACACTAATCCACAACGTATAATCACATTCTAATCCTCAATTGATTTATTAAAATCCTATATATATTACTAGGGATGCCTGGAGCCAGGGTACAGGTCCTTGGCCAAACCAAAGTAGAATAAGGATTAATGTAGTTTTAGGCTAAAGGAGTTTTCAAAACATTCCAAGAGGGACGACTCTGTAATCTGGGAATGGATATTATGGACCTCCTTTTTTTTTTTGATTTGTGCCTTCTTGCCCCTGTTTTGTATCTTTCTCTGCAATAAATCTTTGGAGTGTGTGTTTGTGTGTGTGTGTCCTTCTGGTTTACACAATCTTGTAAAATTAGCACAGGCTTATTCAAGAAGTTCCATGAATCCGAAACAGTATAGATTTCTAAAACAATAAAAATATAACATAGACACTAAGCAATAAAATTCCTAAAAACCAAAAATGAAATGAGATTTCCATTAGGCAGGATGTAGGGAAATGAATATCTGATAGGTAATGCCCAGGTCTATGTTACATTGTATCTTCCAAATTATACCTCATAACCTTAAAACATCTGCACATTTTAATGGGAAAATAATTAAACAAATAATAATGTGTCTCTTTTCCCTCAGCCCCACTGGAGGAAGAGATTTTGAATGCAGACCTGTTCCCATCTTCTCACTATTCCCCTCTTTCCTCCCTCAAATCCCAACACACACATTTCTATTTTCATTGATGTGATCTGGGATGGAGTCCAGTTTTGTAGCTTTGACAATGTTCAGTATTTCAGGTTTTACATCTTTCATGTCTCCTCCCCAACATGGTGTCTGAAGGGACTGGGAAATCACAAAGTGCTCAGGGCAAAGAGGAAGACTTTGAAAAAGGAACCTCAGATGTGTGGAAGTGTCCTGCCTCCTGCTGGGTCTGTGCTGACAAACTTGAGCAGACACTCCCCCTACTGGTGGCCACCAAGAGACATCTGGCCCCATCTGGTACTGAGCAATTGAAGTCTCCACTCCGAACTTTTGCCTCTGGTCAAGAGAAAGGAAATTTATCAGAGGATGTCTGAAGGCAGTGATGGAAAGAAATAAAACCCATTCCTGATTATTCCTTTACTTATTTTAGCCTATTCAATAAAATTATAATATGCTCAGAGTCAAAACAAAAGCAATGTTTTGTTAATCCTGAAGATAGTCACAGTTTTATGGCTGATTTCATTATTGAATTATGATCATTACGTGCAATAACCATAAATTTATGGACTTCTGAGAGACTGATTTCTGTGGATAATACTGTGGTTATGGCTTTTTCTCTTTCTAGACAAATGAATGATACACTCCTACTTCATTAACTCTTTAAATTCCCTACTCCTGTGCCTTTGCAAATTGATTAAGAAAATACACTTTACACAGCATAGTTTTTTAATAAAATAATATTCATTCACTCTAGTCAGAGTAATTAAATTGGCCTGAAACAGTCATCACCTCTGGAGAGTGGGGAGAAAGGCAAAGCCCCCCAAAGTACATGACCTCATCCTTACTAAGTATGAAAACTGCTGGATGTGTTCAAAATGACCATCAGTAAAATAAACTTGACATTCTGATGCTCTAGGTCGGAAATGGTGCCTAAAGATCTGTGTTTTCAAAAGTCTTCCCAGATGTTTCCAATATGCCACTGGGTTTAACAATCAGTATTCTAAGCACTCTCGGTTTTAAACAATGACCTTGAAGTAGCAAGAAAACAAAACAATGTTTTATGTCCTGTACTGATTCGTTCTTGTCTACTCGACGAAGGCTTTCAGTGAAGGTTCTATGTGTGTTGTCATTTTGCCAGATGAAATTCTTAACATGTAAAATTATCAATAAAAATTAAATGAATTCTTCCTCCAGGGTTTTTCTTTTCCTCTCCCATTATTATTTGTCACATATGTGGTAGAACAAACAAGAATGCAGGTAATCCTAAACCAATATGTAACATTTTGTGTTCAGAAAAGGCTGTCTGTCCAAGCCACGTAAAAGAATGAAGCCTGGTGTGATGGTACACACCTCTAATCCCAGAGACTCAGAGACTGAGGCAGGAGGATTGCAAGTTCCTGAGGAATTTAGAGACACCCTGTCTCAATATAAAACAAAGCTGAGCTGGGGATGTAGGTTTGGAATGAGCAACCCTGGTTTAAATCCCTAGTATCCCAAATAAAATAAATTACGAAATAAAACATACACATGTTGCTGGAAGAAAGGAAAAATGCCAAAATTTACAAAACTAAAACAAATACATGAGAAACTTGCACGTTATGCCCAGTTAGCTCTGTCATAAAAATAGCCAAAAGCCTCTCATTACTCTGATTTTTCAGCTGCTATCCTGTTTGACTTCACTTTCTTTGTCCTAGAAACGACTTCTTATCCTCCAAGATCCAATTGACATGGTACGATCCTTATGCCTTTGATAACCTTTGATACAGAGTTAATCTGTCTCCCAAAGTGCTCATTCATCTATTCTGGCTTTTATTATTTAACCCTTGTTTGCTAAAGAAATGCTACTGTATTTGTCTGCAGAGTTAAATGCACGCCTCTGTAGACATGGCCATGTTTAGTGAGTGTACACAGAGGGTGTTTGACCGCTGATGAATAAATGCTATTTTGTACACAATGCCATTAAGATGCTCTTTCCACCAGGTGCTTTTGAAAATAATTTAATGAGGCTATATGAGATCCATCATGTTCTCTGAAAGTTTTTCTTAACAGGTTTGTCTTTTCAAGGGGGAAAAACAGAATGAGAAAGCTAGACTTTAGAAAATAATGGGTTAAACTCTAAAAAAAATCACCAAAACTATACATTTTGATCTACAAAAATGACAATGTACTTCAATCTACATATGAAATATACTTGATCATTTCTCTGTGTTTTTAATGTCTGATTTTTGAGACAATAATGAGTATTTATCTAAAAAATTGCTTTATAATATTTCAAGCTAATAAAGGTCTATGTACTGAAACATTGATTGAAAATTGGGAAGGGACATGAGAAAAATGATAGAAAATTACCTTTAAAAATTCTCTCATCCTGGGACGGAACATGGTGATGACCCCACCACCAGTGACTCCAAGGCGCTCCTGAGAAACACTTCACGCTGCAGGAGTGGAGGTAGTAGGAGGTAGGTAGGGTCGAGCTCTCAGTGTGGGGGGGCATTACCCCCCCTATTTTTTAACACCAAAGGAAAAGAGCTTTGCATTGACCAATCTAAAGGACGAGTTTGTTGTGCCCGATCAATCGGCTTCACAGCTGGAGGGAGGGGAGCAACCCTGGAGGGGAGGAAAGGGTGCAAGTATTCTAACCTAGTCACAGCTGCAACACCTTCTTACCCGCTGGCTCACGATTTGCCAGCGCTGATTCTATAGTTCTGGGACTTAATTGCTCACAGTTGCGAACCTACAGCCGTCCGTGCACCACAGCCGGCTGTTCCGCCCGCCATTTTGAGGTCTCCCTGAGGGTGGGCCTGGTATCTCACTTGGGAAAAGTGAAGCCAGACCCATCATCTGTGCACGGATTGGGGACCTCAGTCCCCACGGACAGAAAAACACTCTTAAACACCCTGTGACCTGGCCGTCTGCCCAGGGAGCTGTGTGGAGCTGGGAACCCTCTCTCCAGCTCTGGTCACTGCCGGCTCCACAGCCGGGGAGCGGGGAGCTACCCCAGAGGGGAGGAAACAGCACAAATATTCTAACTCTGTCACAGCGGGCAACACCTTTTCACCAGTGCTCACAGTTTGCAAGAGCTGAGTCTAAAGCTCTTTGACCTAATTATTTGCAATAGCGAACCTACAGCCGTCGGTGCACCACAGCCGGCTGATCCGCCCGCCATTTTGAGGTCTCCCTGAGGGTGGGGCCGGTCACTCACTCGGCAAAAGTGAAACCAGACTCATCATTTAAGCATGGACTTGGGACCTCAGTTTCCACAGACAAAAAAAAACAGAATTTAGTGCCCCATGACCTGGCCGTCTGCCCAGGGGGCTGTGTGGAACTGTGAACCTGCTCTCCAGCTTGCAGTTCTTGCAGGCGGTGACTTCCTGCCTGCCCTCTTACCCTCCGGAACAGGAGGAGCCTGTGAACAGAACTTGGCACAGTAGGGCACATCCGTCCCAAGGGAACCACCTGCCTCAGCCTCTCTAACAGCTGCCTGCCACTCTCTAACAAGGCAGGGTCTGACATCCACCTAAGGAACCTTGGAACAAAAGGGGCAGCCTGGACTCTCCTTTAGCCTCTGAGTTCTGTGCATAGCCAAGGCTCCGTAGGTCCTGAGCTCTTCAGGTGGGATGCCCCCTAGTGCTTGCAGATGGGAACCACATAAACACTGGCACAGCCTGGACCCTCCCTCACACATGTCTTCCCTTGCTGGGACTGTGTCAACCCCTTGGAGTCTCTGAAGATCATAAGACATCCAGAGTGGGTCATCAGTGATCACAGAGAAGCAAGTTTCAGTCTGGCCACTCTCTTTGGAACAGTCAGAGTCCCACACAACTACACTAGGATCTACTGGACTCCCTATAGCTTCTGGGCACCCAGCCCAAGAAGATCAGGAGTGTGGTCAGGCAGAAAATAATCAACCCAGGAATGCATCTCAGGGGGTGCTGAACTCCATTCTCACAAGAAGCAGGAGAGGGCAGACTCTTCTACTCCTCTGCAACAGAAAATTTTGAGGAGTTCCTCTAGGAAAAACCAGGCCACCAGAGATTAACACACTGCATCTCCCCTGACAAACTCAACTGGGAAGAGTCCCCAGCTAGATGGCAGATTTAAACACATTCCCCCCACATTCCCTAGGGGGCAAAAAATCAGAACTTT
>PVKS010021555.1:0-35007 GCA_004027875.1 Aplodontia rufa | reverse complement strand
TCTATAAATTACATTATAGTAACAAAATAATGTTACAGAAAGCATGAACTGATCTATGTGTATGTGTGTATATAAACAATGTATATATGTATGTGTGTGTAAACTACACACAGTTTTAGAAGTACCCTCTTTTTTTTTTTTAAAGAGAGAGAGGGACAGTGAGAGAGAGAGAATCAGTTTTATTTAGTTTTTCATGTGGCTTTTGTTGCTCTGACACTTTGCTGTGTACATGGTGCTGGGGTTCGAACCTGTGTCCTTGTGCATGCCAGGCAAGTGCTGTAACTGCTGAGCCACTGCTCCACCCCTCTCTTTCGCTCTTAAAATAAATAAATAAAAAGGGCTAAGGATATGGCTCAGTGGCCATCATTCCAGCCCTGGAGGAACCCTCTTACTCTTTCCACCATCCCCCCTGTTAATTTTCTTCTGTTTAGCATTTCCCATATTTTTCTTCATGTGAATATATACAAATATATAGGATTTTGAGAGTCATTTATTTTTATAAAAATTAAACCATATTAAATATACTTTTATATTATATATTATATTCTTCTCACCTAATATCTTGGATAAATGACTCTTTTTTTTTTAAAGAGAGAGAAAGAAAGAACCAATTTTATTTAGTTTTTCATGTGGTTTTCATTGTTCCGATACTTCCTTGCGTATGTGGTGTGCTGGGGTTTGAACTTGCATCCTTACACATTCCAGGCAAGGACTGTTACTGCTGAGCCTAATTTGACCACTTTTCTATTTGGTTATTTGTCTTTTTTTTTTTTAAAGAGAGCGCGGGGGTGGGGGTGGGGGGGCGCGGGTAGAGTGGTTAGGGTGCTTGCCTGGGATGCATGAGTACATAAGTTCAAACACCAGCACCATATATACAATGAAGTGTTGGAGCAAGAAAAGTCACATGAAAAACTAAAATTGATTCTCTCTCTCTCTGTCACTATCCCTCTCTTTCTTAAAAGAATACATTAAAAAGAGCTGGGGGGCTGGAGTGGTGACTTGGCGGTTTCAGCGCTTGCCTGGCATGTGCAAGGATGCAGGTTCGAACCCCAGCACCACGTACACAACGAAGTGTTGGAGCAAGGAAAGCTAAATAAAATTTATTGTCTCTTTCTGTCTCTCTCACTGATAATTTGGTCCCAGCATCAAATTATTAATTATTATTACCTTTTCCCATTTAATTGAAATGCCCTGACAACCTATAATATACATTCTTTTTGTGCGTATGTATGTGTGTGGTACTGGGGTTGAACCTAAGAGTGCTCTAACATTGAGCTACATCCCTAGTCATTTTTATTTTTTTATTTTGAGATAGGGTTTTGCTAAGTTGCCAAGCCTGGCCTCAAACTTGAGATCCTCCTACTTCAGCCTCTGAAGTCACTGGGGTGTGCACCATGGTGTCTGGCTAAATACTTTCTATGATTTGCCTATTCTCAACACTTTACATGAATGAAGTCATTTATGGTCCTTTGTGTTTCTTTCACTTTGTTTTGTTTTATTTTTAGTACTGGGGATTGAATCCAGAGGTACTTTACCACTGAATCATATCCCCAGCCCTTTTTTATTTTTTTATTTTTATTTATTTATTTAAAGAAAGAGGGGACAGTGAGAGAGAGAGAAACAGAATCAATTTTTATTTAGTTTTTCACATGACTATCATTGCTCTGAGACTTTGTTGTGTACGTGGTGCTGCGGTTTGAACTTGCGTACTTGCGCATGCCAGGCAAGCGCCGCTACCGCTGAGCCACCGCTCCAGCCCCCTTTTTATTTTGTTTGTTTATTTATTTATTTATTTTTTAAGAAAGAGGGGACAGAGAGAGTGAGAGAGAAGCAATCTTTTAGTTTTTCATGTGACTTTCATTCCTCAGACACTTCGTTGTGTACGTGGTGCTGGGGTTTGAACTCGCGTTCTCACGCTTGCCAGTCAAGCGCGATAACCACTGAGCCACCGCTCCAGCCCCCTTTTTATTTTTTGAGACAGGGTTTCGCTAAGTTGCTTAGGGCCTTGCTAAATTGCTAAGGCTGGCTTTGAACTTGAAATCCTCCTGCTTCAGCCTCCCAAGCCACTGGGATTACAGGCGTATTCCACTGCGCTCAGTTCAACCTTATTGTAAGCTGCATGAATACTTCATTCATTTTTGACAATATTTCATTGTATGTATATATCACATTCTGTTTATCCATTTATCAGTTGACTACCATTTGAATTGTTTCCACCTATTATGAATGCTATTGCTATGAATGTTCCTATACAAATTTTTAGGGGGTGCATATGTTTTCATTTGTCTTGGGCATAAACCCAGGAGTAGAATTACTGAGTTACATGGTAACCCAAAGTTTAGCTGGGTGCAGTGGCACACACCTGTTATGCCAGCAGCTTGGGAGGGTGAGGCAGGAGGATCGCAAGTTCAAAGTCAGCCTCAGCAACTTAGTGAGACGCTGTCTAAAAATTAAAAATGACTGGGAATGGGCCTCAGTGGTAAAGCACCCCTGGGGTCAATCCCCAGTACTGCTTCCCGGCAAAAGTAACCTTATATTTAACCTTTTGAGGAACTTCTAAAGTAGTCTCCAAAGTGATTACGCTGTTTTACGTTTCAACAGCCATGTAAGCGTTTGTTTCTGTGTGTTTTTGTTTTTGTTGTTTTTTTGAGAGGATAGTAAGAGAGAGACAGAGAGAATCAATTTTTATTGTTGTTGTTGTTTAAAGAGAGAGGGACAGGGCTGGAGTGGTGGCTCAGAGGTTTCGGTGCTTGCCTGGCAAGCATGAGGACCTGGGTTCAAACCCCAGCACCACGTACACAACTAAGTGTTGGAGCAACTAAGGCCATGTGAAAAACTAAATAAAGTTGTTTCTCTCTTTATCTGTCTCTCTCACTGTCCCTCTCTCTTTAAAAAAAATAAAAATAAAAAAATAAAGAGAGAGGGACAGTGAAAGAGGAAGGATCAATTTTTATTTAGTTTTTCATGTGGCTTTTGTTGCTCCAACGTTTCGTTGTGTGCGTGGTGCTGGGGTTTGAACGCACGTCCTAGTGCATGCCAGGCAAGCGCTGTAACCGCTGAGCCACCGCTCCAGTCCCTCTTCTGTTTTTCTGATTACAGCCATTCCTGTTGGGTGTGCGGTGGTGTCCTGTGGTGGTTTTGGTTTACATGTGAGCCTTTTTCACGTGCTTACCAGTCACTTGTACATCTTCTAATGCGTACATCTATCCAGACCCTTTGCTGGTTTTTAGTTGGGGTATTTATTAAGTAGTTATTACAGTTGCTAATATTGTTAAGACAGCTTTTATTAACGTTTCTATATTCTGAGGGGGGACCATTTGGGGACTTTGCTGAACATTAACAGATCATTGAACAATAGTTTCTAGGCAGTTAACATTTTTGTTTGTTTTTGCTTGTATCAGAGAGTGACTCAGACATCTCTACAATTACCTAACCCATCTTGGATGCACCACCAGTCATACCTCATGCAGCCTTCAGTGAGTGTTCAGAAGTGGGCAGAAGCAAAAGAGGCAATTTGATGTAAAGAAAAGCAAAGGGCTTTGATGACAGGAGATGTGGGTGTGAGTTCTGGCTCGGTACCTTGCACAGCCCTTGAATTCTGTGAGCGTGCTGTTCTTGACTAAGCGTCCCACTGGCCTGACGGGCAGAGTGCCTATTCCTGTTCCATGGCTGGGTTGCCCATTATGGTTTCCAATTCCCAGGATTTAAAATGTCTGTCTTGCTGGGTGTGGTGGCGTACGCCTGTGATCCCAGTGACTCTGAGACTGAGGCAGGAGGATCATGATTTCAAAGCCAGCCTCGGCAACTTAGTGAGAACCTAAGCAACTTAGCAAGACCCTGCCTCAAAATAAAAAAATAAAAAGGGCTGGGGATGTGGCTCAGTGGTTAAGCACCCACCCCTGGGTTCAATCTCCAGTACCAAAAAATAAAAAAATAAAGATAAAAATAAAAATGTCTGTCGCCAGTGGTCCCTTCATCGATCGCTGCCTTGCAGCCTCTCAGGATGCTGCCGCCTAACTCTTTCCCTTTGTTGTTGCCTCTAGGGTTCAGTTCTGACGCCGGGGATGGATCACCCCATTTCTCTCCAGCCCACCTCCACAATGGGGCACCTGACCCAGCAACTGGGCCACCTCTCACTCAGTAGCACAGGCACGGTAAAGTGGATATTTTTTATAAAGTGGATATTTCTTTTTTTTTCTTTTTTTTAAAAGAAGGGACAGTGAGAGAGAGAGAGAGAAGCCATTTTTATTTAGTTTTTCATGTGACTTTCATTCCTTGGACACTTCATTGTGTACGTGGTGCTGGGGTTTGAACTTACGTACTTGCGCATGCCAGGCAAATGCTGTAACCACTGAGCCACCACTCCAGCCCTTAAAGTGGATATTTCTGATTACGATCTCCTAAAAAGCAAAGAATATCTGTATAGTATTCCTCAACATGTGTACTTATGAATAATAGAATCACTCCAGTTGCACACTTAGAATCGGAAATACACTAAAAAACAGAATGATCCATGCGCCAGGGATATAGCCATTCTGCTCCGAAGCCTACCCCTCTGAACTGCTTCCTTGTTATAAAACTGAAGTGTCTCTATGTGTGTATTAATTTAAGAGTTAATGCACATTTCCTATAAATTCTTTTTTTTTTTTTTTTAAAGAGAGAGGGACAGTGAGAGAGACAGAGAAAGAGAGAAACAACTTTATTGAGTCTTTCACATGGCCCTAGTTGCTCCAACACTCAGTTGTGTACGTGGTGCTGGGGTTTGAACCCGGGTCCTCGTGCTTGCCAGGCAAGCACCGAAACCACTGAGCCACTGCTCCAGCCCCTGCTATAAATTCTTATCAAAAGAATAACCAAGTGGATGAGGTGCATTAGCTTTTTTCTATTTCTTTTTCTTTTTCTTTGTTTAAGAAAGAGGGTACAGTGAGAGAGAGAGAGAAAAAAAAAGAGAGAAGCAATTTTTTATTTAGTTTTTCATGTGACTTTCATTCCTCAAACACTTCGTTGTGTGCTTGGTGCTGGTGTTTGAATTTACATACTTGTGCATGCCAGGCGAGTGCTGTAACCACCGAGCCACCGCTCTAGCCCCCACCCCACCCCACCTCGCCTTTTTTTTTTTTTTTAAAGAGAGTTGCTCTGACACTTCGTTGTGCTGGGGTTTGAACCTGTGTCCTCGTGCATGCCCGGCAAGCAGTGTAACCGCTGAGCCACTGCTCCAGCCTGTATTAGGTTTCTTTTGGGCCTGCTGCCTTCTGATATGCACAGGAAGCTAAAGGTCAGAGAGAGGAAAAAGCAGCAGGCTTTTTTTTTTAAAGAGGAGAGGAGGAGAGAAGGTCGCATTGGAGAAGTGTGGTCTAAGCCAATCTACCTGAGAACTGCCCAGAATGGGGCTGAAGCAGTGGCTCAGCAATAGAGCTCTTGCCTGGCATGTGTGAGGACCCAGGTTTGAACCGAAGCACCATATACACAACTAAGTGTCAGAAAACCAAAAACCAGATAACAAATACAATTGTTTAAAAAAAAACAAACAAACTACCCCAGAATGCCTTTTAGAAACCATTGCCCAGCAGGGTTCAGTGGTGCATGCCTGTAATCCCAGCAGTTTAGGAGGCTGAGACAGGAGGATTGTGAGTTCAAAGCCAGCCTCAGCAACTTGATGAGACCCTGTTTCAAAATAAAAAATAAAGGGGCTGGAGTGATGGCTCAGCGGTTAAAGTACTTGCCTGTCATGCATGAAGACCTTGGTTTGAACCCCAGCACCCTGTACACAGCTAAATGTTGGAGAGACAAAGGCCAGATGGAAAAATAAAAAGTTAATTCTCTCTTTCTCTCCTCTTTTTTTTTTTTTTGTTTTATTTAAAGAAAGAGGGGACAGTGAGAGAGAGAAAGAAAGAGAAGCAATTTTTGTTTAGTTTTTCATGTGACTTTCATCATTCCTCGGACACTTCCTTGTGTACGTGGTGCTGGGGTTTGAACTCACATACTTGTGCATGCCAGGCAAGCGTGGTAACTGCTGAGCCACCACTCCAGCCCCACCCCGGTTTTTTTCTTTTTATGAGAAAGAGGGACAGTGAGAGAGAGAACGAGAGAATCAATTTTATTTAGTTTTTCATTGCTCTGACACTTGTACATGGTGTTGGGGTTTGAACCCAGGTCCTCATGCATGCCAGGCAAATGCCATAACTGCTGAGCCACTGCTCCAGTCCATCTCCTTCTCTTTTTAAATAAATAAATTTTAAAAAAGAAATAGTTGGCGATGTGACTCAGTGGTTAAGCAGCCCTGGATTCAGTTTCTGGTAACAAAAAAAAAAAAAAGAATAAAAAAGAAAAAGAAAAGAAAAGGAAGCCAATGCCCAGACCAACTTAATTAGGCTCTTTGGAGATAGAATACAGACATCAGTATTTTTAAAAATCCCTCAGGTGGGGGCTGGAGCGGTGGCTCAGCAGTTTCAGCGCTTGCCTGGCAAGCGCGAGGACCCGGGTTCAAACCCCAGCACCACGTACACAAATGAGTGTTGGAGCAACTAAGGCCATGTGCAAAACTCAATAAAGTTGTTCCTCTCTTTCTCTGTCTCTTTAAAAAAAAAAAAAAAAAAATCCCTCAGGTGCTTTAAATGTAGCCAAGAATCATCGTCTCAGCCGGTTGATGTTTTTCGTTCTAGTATATGCCAACAGCTGCAGCTATGCAGGGGGCTTACATCTCTCAGTATACCCCGGTGCCTTCTTCCAATGTTTCAGCTGAGGTAAGAGCAGCATTTTTTTGGAATGGGGATGGGACAATGACAGAGGCAGATCTTCCCCTGCCAAGGTCTTCTCGCAATGATGTCGATGCTGTGTTCATGAGTAACTGGTGGCTGTATGAAGTGCAGGAATAAAGACAGTGAGTGTCTACGCACACAGCCCTGGGCCTGGCAGGTGGCTGATGCCGGGGCGCTGCCTGAATGGACCAGTGTGTTTTGGGAGGCGTGCAGGCTGCTGTGACTGTTGAGGAACTGCTGGGGTGTTTTCCAAAGTGGCTGTGCTGTTTTCTGTTGCTTCTAGTGCTGAGGTGCTGTGCGTGGGAAGTGGGTGCCTGGGGAGGCCTCTCAGCCTTGGGTGGGTTTTAGCTATGCTGTTTCAGTGGGGGCTGAGGAAAGGAACACTCTCCTCCTTGGCTATGGTACAGGAGAGCAGCGGCCAACAGAACCAAGTGGCAGCGGATACGCCCTCAGACCACGGGGTCTATTCTTTCCAGTTCAGCAAATAACATTGGGTAAGAACCACATGTTGGGCCAGTGGGGTGTCCTGAGCTAGGTTCTCATGTTGTCCTGCTCCTCCCTCCCTCCCGTCTGACTTAGGCCTCTCTTAGGATTCCTTTCCCATCTTGACTAGTAATCAGTTCTTAGAGATGCTCCCAGACTCCAGAGGCTAAGCCAGGTTACACACCATCCGTAAGCCCTGTTAAGGGCTGACTCTTGGCTCTCGTTTTCATGGACCTGGGACTGAGAAAAGAAATCTCTGTATTCCTGCCCTATGCTGTTTCTTCATTGCTGATGGAACCTGGGGGAATCATCGATTTTTGTGTGTGCTACATTCAAGAGATCAAAAAAAAAAAAAAAAGAAAAGAAAAAGAAAACAAACAAACAATGCTTTTTTTCTTTTGCAAAGAAAGTTTTTCTTTTGCTTTTAATTGTAATGTACTTCTCTTCTACTCCAAAGAGACTTGGTAGCTGGTATGCTCAATCTATATGAAAAACTTTTTTTTTTTTGGTACAAGGAATTGAACCCAGGAGTACTTAACCCCTGAGCCACATCCCCATCCCTTTTTTTATAATTTGTTTTGAAATAAGGTCTCGATAAGTTGCCTAGGCCTCTTTGAACTTGAGATCATCCTGCCTCAGCCTCTGGAGTTGCCAGGATCACAGGCATGTGCCACCATGTCTGGCACAGCTTGTTATTCTTTAAAAAAAATCAAGCTGGCCACAGTACACACGCCTGTAATCCTAGCCACTTGGCAGGTTGAGGCAGGAGGACTGTAAGTCTGAGGCCTGAAGAACTTAGCGAGACCCTATCTCAAACTAAAATAATAAAAGGGCCGGAGATATAGCCCAGTGGTAGATTATACCTGAATTTTTTTTGTACCATGAAAACAAATAAAATCCCCCATAAAGATGTAGTTTAGAACATTGATGGAGGAGGTCTACTTGCTAATTTAATTATGAACTTTTTGTTTGACACGTGTCTATTTGATTAAGAAAACAGACTTTAAAAATTTGGTTTCTATGAAGCTCTCAGTTCACGTACCCCTCGCCTCTTCACACATTTTTTTTGCTTTCTTTCTCTCATCCAGATTGTTCTTCTTCTCTTTTCTGTACAGCTGAGCCTGCCTACTTTGTCTTTTTGCAGTTTTTAATTTTATGACTTTTCTTTTTTGAATGAAATTTTATATGGACTTTTGGGGGCTGGGCAAAGAAGGAAGTGGCTTTCTCCCTGGCCCTGGCACATCCTGGGAGAAGAGATTAATCTTCAGGAAGCAAAATGTGACCTAACCTCATTCAAGAGATGACCCACAGCTGTGGAGCTCGCCTTTGAAACAAATTTGGTTGAAGACTGGATCTTGGCAGTCTACGAAGGATGGACTTACTGGCCTTACTTACAGCTCCTCTCACTGTAGAGGCCGTCACCCTCTGAGGAAGGTGTCCTTTCCAGTTTTTTTTGAATGCCTATCGTCTTGCCTCCTGAAGGATCTGTCCTGCCCGGGTCTCATCCCCCACCCCCTCTTCCTGCTGCACATTGCTGTGCTCTGAGCTCCAGGCCTTTGTAGCTGTGACCTTGCTGTGTACATCAGTGTTTCTTGAGGGAGGTGGTTTTATCCCTCAGAGACCATTTCAGTTATCTGGTGACATTTTTATTGCTATACTTGGGAGGGGAGTGTGTTGTACTGGCATCTAGTTGTTAGAGACCATGCATGCCGCTAAACATCCTACAGTGCACAGGAGAGTCCCACTACGCCCAACAAAGAATAGTCTGGCTCAAAATATCAATAGTGTCAAGGTCAAGAAACCTTGATATAGATGGTGTTGCCCTGACTCCTGGGTTGGGGACACACAGTGCCTTTTGCCACTCATGAAACTGGTTGGGAGGGATGGAAGAGGGATCCTTGAATTCTCCCAGGGCTCAGACGTTTGATACTTCTGCATGTAACAAGAGCTGTCCTTGTAAGCCTCCTGGCTCTTGAGCACATGCTAAAGGCACACGTACTTGGAAGTATGGACTGTTGTGTGTGTTTGCTATGCAGGGGTGGGAAAAGACAGAGCTCCCTGTAACTGCAAAGTGCTCTTAACTGCCCTGGTGTGTTTGGACCTCTTCTCCACAGAACATGAACATTGGAAATAATTTTCCTTCTTGTTAAAGGACAACAGGGAGCTAGGGTAAAAAAAGGGAGTACATTCCATCTCATGATTTACAATGTCAGATCTTTTAAAAAGCCTCTAGCTCTGCCCAGTGCAGTGGCACAAGTGTGTAATCCTAGTGACTAGGGAGGCTGAGGCAGGAGGATCACAACTTTGAGGTCAGCCTGGGTACTTAGCAGAACTCTGTCTAAAAATTTTTTGGACCTTTTCAGGTCCAAAGATGTAGCTCAGTGGTAAAACACCCCTGGGTTCAATCCCTGGTGCCACCAAAAAACAAAACAAAAAGCCTCTATTTTGCTTTTTAGCTGTCTTCTGCCAGTCCTGACTGCACATCAAGATAGGTAGGAAAAAGCCCTTGTCCATCTTCTGGAAAATAAGATCCTCCTCCTCCTGTCTTCTCCCAGTCATTCTCTCATGCACCAAAAGCTGAATTCTGGGGCTGGAGCTGTGGCTCAGCAGTACAGCGCTTGCCTGGCATGCATGAATATCCAGGTTTGAACCCCAGCACCACGTACACAACTAAGTGTTGGAGTGATAAAAACTAAATAAAATTGATTCTCTCTCTCATAAAAAAAAAAAAAAGCCAAATTCTGCTCCCCTTCATTTCAAGACCGGGAGGTGACTCCACCAGATGGACATGGAGATGGAGAGATAGGTATTCATTGGCTGGTGTGGGGAACGAAAGAGGATAAAAGGGGAGAGAAACTGGGCTGTCAGTGGCTGCACATAGAGCCTGGGCCCAGCTTTCCTTCCCCTCCCTCCCACCCCACAAATGAGGCTTCCAGTCTTCCCTGCCCCCAGAACATCCTAGGGATAAGGGATTTGGAGCAGTGGGAAGGAAACAAAGTATAAAGAACAAAACTGACTCTTTTCTCATTGGTGCTTTCAACCCTGGGAAAAGTCTTATCCAGCATAAAAGCTCCAAGCCCAGAAACCTTCTAGGAGGGTTTGGCTAAGCACATAGAGCTTGCTTTTTGTCTCTAGCCTTCAGTAAAGTGAAGTATACCAGAGCTGCTTTCTCAGAAGCCTTTAAGAAGAAGAGAAAACAAACCCAGAATTCTGTTCATTTGGCTTATGGTAGAGTGGGGAAATCTTGCTGGTAGGTTCAGCTTTTGGGGGGTGCTTTCGAGCCTGGAAATTGCTGTTGATGTCTCTGCCATCCCTCTTCTGCCTTCCAGAACCTGATTCTGTCTTCTTTCTCTGTATTTTCAAAATTGCTTAAGCACCTATGATTTTTGCTTTGTTTTAAAATTTTAAAGTTACCTTTTTTGGTTCTCTTCACATGAACCTACTTGTTGTAGTCTATTAATGAGTGTTTTTGGTTTGGGCAGGTTTGAGCATGGGAAGTGATGAGGAGCCTGCAGTTATTTTTGCAGCGGTTAATGGCACTGAGGAATTTCTTTTTGGTGCTTTAGGTTTACACTCCTGTTTCCCCACCTAGTTGTTAGTTCATTTCTAACAGTGGGTAGGAATTGGAGAAAGAAGAAGGAACTATTTCTCTTGTGAAACAGCGCTGGTTGGTCGGGGTGGGGCAGGAGGTAGAGGAGCCAGCTTCTCACACTGGGCTCTTTATAAACACTATGCCTAGTGTTTTCTGAATTCCGTCTTCCTGGAGGCCAGATCTTACACTCTCTGTACTTTCAAGTACTTTATGCTTTTGTTTTTTATCAAATAGAACACATGAGACCTTTCCTCAAATGATGTAAGGCTCTAAGCCTGCCTATCCCATTTCACATCAGTCTTACTACTGCTTCTTTCAGGCTGAGTTGATACTCTGACCCTAGACTGTTTGGACACTTTGGAAGAGTGTGAAGGTAAGGTTAGGAAGGTGTGGGAATGATGATGGGAAGAGATGTTATTCTTAGTATTTTGAACCAAAGAATTTGAAGATTTGTCCATCCCAGGAAGCCTGGTGGTTCTGAAGAGGCCACAGCCCTTAGGTCTCGTCATAGGTGAGGTGATGGATGAAGACAGGCCATCCCTGGTTGTGCCGTTCCTCTGCCTTGCCTTTGCTTATCAGTGAACTCATTCATCACCCTTAACACCTCCAGTGTCTCCAGGCTCACTCCTTGCTACTCCAGTGTATCAACCTATTGGGGCTGAGGCCTAACAGTTAGCTTTTACTTTACCATAAAGTTGCTGTGAGCCCTCACTGGAAAGTTGCAGGAGATCCTGACATTGATAGTTCTTAGTCTTCCGGAGAAAGAACCATCACTGCTCTTACGCACATGCCCCACCTTCTGGGAAGTGGCAGCATTGCACTCATGAGGAGCAATACACTTGGGCATGGTCAAGCCCCAGCTTGCTTCCAGCCTCTGCTAGACCTGGATCAGTGGGCTTCAAAGAGGGTGGGTGCTATAAAAGCCAGCCTGCAGGTACCAATCTTTGTGCCTTGCTATACCAGTTCTTCCTGATTTCCTTCTAAACCAACACACCATTTCTGTGTGACCCACCTTAGGTCTTTCCAAGTATCAGCAGACTCCTGAAGTTTACTTAGCTTTACCCCCTCCTTCTTGTAGGACATTCTTCCTCAGCTAAAACCAGCCTTGTAGCTGCATCTCTCCTGATCTTGGCTGAACTTCCCTACAGGCAGTACCCTAGTTTGAAATGAGAAAAGGTGTCCTTAACACTGCAGTTCCACTACTTCCTCCTCCGCCTATCCACTTCCATTTTGAGTAAGACTTGGTTATCCAAGCAGATCCCCAAACTTCCTTGTCCTTGTTACTCATCTACCTCACAATCTCACAATTCAACAAGGGCATAAGTACCTGACTTACATCTTTTCTTACAGTTGCCTTCACGAGGGTTAGGAAGTTGGGGACCAGAAAGGGCTCATGAACAAATCCAGAGTCTTTGATCTATTTTTTGAATGAATGTCTTCTCTGGGGGTTTTAGCTCACTAGTTATCCTAGAATAGTGCAGACTTTCTAGGTAGGGCTTAATATGGCAGGCCAGGGGGATAGGCTGTGTGCTGACCACCTAAGATAATAACTAATGGTTGGCAGTTACCCCAGGAACATCAACATTGGAGCACAGCTTAGAACTTTAAACAATCAGTGACTGCCATATAGTAGAAAAGATGAACAAGCACCAAAGAGTTTGTATTTTACAGAGCTGAAAGATGTTTCTTCACCTTGACATTCAGGTAGTTTAGAGGGTGCAGAAGACAAAGCTCCCCAGACTGAAGTGTAATTAAGACTTTTCCAGCCTGACTATAAACAAAGTTCCTACCCCATCACTGGTGTCAGAGCTTCCCTAACGCAGACTCTTTGGGGGGATGAATACTAACTACACTTATCACCTTGAAGAAATGTTTAATTTATGCTTAAAACACATTTTGTACATTTTTCCTTTATCCAGAGACTTCTAGTTTTATATTCTTCCCATGTCTGTGCCAATACCACCCTTTTTAGTTGTTTTCAAACCCCTGGTCTTCCTATGTTGTTTCTGTGCAATTTGGTAGAGCTTTGTTTTCAACTTTTTAAAAAATAAAACATACAAGTCTGTCTTGGTGGCTTACCCATAGGTGGGAGGGGATGCTACTACAGGAACACAGGTGACAGCTTAAGCATGTTATCACAAGGAAGTGGGAACAAGGCACACTGAAGATCACTTTACCCCAGCACCTCAGACTTGGAGGCAGGTGCACTGACCTCTTTCATCCATCCTCACAAGCAGAGGGTGTGAAATAGAAATCCTGTTTCTGGATACCTCTTGCAGAGGAGGGGCCAAAATGGGAGGGTAATAAACCTGCATCTTACAACAAACCAGCCTTACCCATCCCAACACCCAGCCTCCCCTGGAGGTATGTATAAGAACCCATGATGAAGGGAAGAGAAATACACAAAGCCTTTTGAATCTATCAAATGTGGTTTTTATTCAACTGACAAGCACTTTTCTACAGCTGCACTTGTGGAACATCACATGGCAAAAACAGGAGATTTTTTTTCTCTAGACCTTTTTTTTTCCTTTTTTATCCTTATTAAAAATGAGATTGGTCCTAAAAATATAGAAAGAAATAAATTTAAATTCACAAAAAACTGTACATTATCAAAAAGTCACTAAAACACCACATTTGGTTATATAAAAAGTCAGTCCCTTTTGTTGTAAAAGGAACATGGAAACTTGGTGTAGATGGTGTGGTTTCTTGCTGTTAACCAGACTGATAGGGGAGGGGAAACAAAGGGGCAGGGGGTGGGTTCTTTTTATTTTAACCTGCCTTCCCTACCATATACTCGTCCATGGAGAAAATCCACCTAGCTCAAGGGGCAGTGAAGATGAGGAAGGAAAAATAAGAAATGGCCCCTTTGATCACGCCCTATCCCCATCCCTCCTTAAGCCCCTACTTTTTCAAACTGGTCTAGGACCCCACCCCAAGTTAAGAGTGCCTGGTCCCTAGGGAAAGAGATGGAGCTGGGAGAGGAACATGAAGCAGAACAATTGAGACTTCACTCCCCCTACCTACCTCACCTCCAACAATGAAATTAATCTAGTATATTTTATGCCAGGGGAAAACTGCCTTGGGGAAAAAGAGGAGCCCCCAACTATAACAGTTCCAAATGTCTTAACACAAAGTTTGTTACACGCAGTTATTTAGATAAAATATAAATATTTATGCATAATATAAAGTCAATTCAAATATTCTTCAATCCACCTCTTATTTAAAAGCAAAAAAAAAAATCTCAAATAAAATTAAGTTTTGAGGTTTATCTGACAGAAAAGGCGACTTTTAGAAAGAGGCTACGGGGGGAGAAGGGATGTTAAAGGAACAAGAAAGGGGCTGCCCCACGACCTACACTACACTGCCCCCCATGCCAATCAGTGGCTCTTCAGTGCTGCCAGAAGTACAAGATATGTTCCACCTCACCTGGCACCGTCTACTCCCACCAGTGGAACACTTCTTGGATGCCTCAGCTCTCTGCTTAGGCCAGCCAGCAGCCACCTCCCCAGTGCAAGTACCCGTAATCTCTGATGGGAGGGGCTCTGCTGAGCAGGAAAGCAGGGGGCCAGAGGCCCATGGCTATAGCTTGGAGTTAGCAGCTTTCCTCTCACATGTTGGGGGACTTAGGCATAGTCACACAAAGGACAGTGGTGAACCCAGAGCCCCTCCTGTGCTCCAGGTTCTCTGCTGCTGGGGAAGGGGTCCTGGAGTACGAAGTAGATAAAGGAAGAAAAGCATAACTAAACCCATAGACACTCATGGGATTAGGAAAGATCCAGTTCTAACCCCCTTCCTGCGAAAGCTTAAGACTCGAAGCTACTGAGAGGAAAGGGAGTTCCTGCTGAAAGATTGCACAGTTTGAAGAGGCTGGAACAGAAATGACCAGGAAAGAGACAAGTCCCCAGAGAAATTGTTCCTGTGGTTTCCCAAAGACAAAAAAGTGATGGTTTGCAACGATGGGAAAGGTGGGAATAAAAACAGACACTTGGGGAAACTAGATCCCATCAGACAAAATGGGGTCACAATCACAGATCGCATGTAAGCACTCACTTGCTGTCTCTCTCTCTCTCTTACACTCATACACTCATACTCATACACACACACACACACACAAACACACACCTCTCTCTCCCTCTCTCCGAGGCCAGCCAATTGCTACCTGGCCTCCATCTTGGAGGTGCACCCAAACTCAGCAGTAGTTGTCCCTGAGGAGTTCCCAAGAGGGAGATTTGGGAAGCAGGTGGGGAATTTGGCTGGAAGGCCCAGGGTGCCTACCTGCCCTCTCCCCAGCCACTGAGTTTCATGAAAGGCTGGAAACTCAGCATGTGAGGAGCATCCAACATTTTAGAGGGAATAGCTACTGGCAGGAAAGATGAGGACAGAGAAAGACAAGGGACCTCTGAACATTTTTTCCTTTGAGGGGGAAAAAAGATTTGGGACAAAAGAAGGGAGGAACCCGTACACAATAGTTTTACATTATTGGATGAGAAAAATCTGGAAAATGTGAGGGGAAGGAAAAAAGTTGAGAGAAAGCGAGAAGCAGGGAAGGGACTGAACATGGAAGCAGCATGTTCAGGGCCCGGTGTCCGGCTCGACACACTTGGGAGTTAAGTCCACTTTACTGGCCGTCACTGCGGGTCCGCACACAGTACAGAGTGTTTCTCAGTTTCACACATTCACTAGAACTATTGCTATTGTTAAATAACCCCAGAATGCTGGGGCATGTACAGGGAAGGAGAGGAAGCTAGGAGGAGGAAGTAAGGACTTCTTTCCCCCTCCCCATATTTAATTAGGAAATAAAACAAAAAGGAAAATTATTTTTTTTCTTTCTTTTTTGGCTTTCAGTCCAGAAGGACCTCATCTCTGCACCTCTTATTTGAGGAGCAAGAGGAGGAAGGGAGAAAGGGGACTAGGGAGAAGAAGATGGGGTTTGCTGCCAAGGGCAGGGTCAAAAATCAGGGTTATATCTGACTTGAGTCTGGACCCAGGGCAGCATCAGCAGGTGAGAATGGCAGGTTTTGTTTGGAAGGTGTGGGAGGGGTGCCACAAGGTGACTCCTAACCTCCCTTGCCTCACAGATTGGCCTGTTTGCCCTGATAAAATTCTTCCCAGCGGCTCTCGAAGAAGCGGCGCATGATGTGTCCAGCCTTGCCCACTTCAGAGTCATCTTCATTGAAGGTTTGGCAGTTGTCAAAGACCAAGAGGGCATCAGCTGCAAACTCCTCTGAGCTGGTGTACCTGTCCGGGTCAAAGGTGTAAGGTGGATAAGAGTTGTATGTAAGAGATAAGAGCTGGTGGGTGTGTGTGGGGGTCCTGGAGTAGTGGCTTGGTGGTTACGGTGTTTGCCTAGCATGCGTGAATACACACATTCAAACCCCAGCACTCACGACATACACAGCTAAGTGTCAAAGCAATGAAAGCCATGTGAAAAACTCAAAAAAAACTGTTTCTCTCTCTCAATGTCCTTCTCATTTTAAGAAAAAAAAAAAAAAAAAAAAAAAAGAGCTAGGGGTACTGACAACATCTACTTACCCTCCTCTGAGTAGGCGCTCCCGCATGGTTGAAAAATCCATTGGATTCTTGATGATACGCCGATACCCACTCACCAAACGTGGATTCACAGGCTCCAGGAAAGGCCAGGCTGCATCATGGGACTCCATCTCCATCAGGATAATCCTATCAGTACAGGGTCAGCAATGGTTCTGTATCCAGAAGTACACTTACACTGATCCCTCCCAGCCCTCTCTGGCAGAGGGAGAACCAGCTGTCCTAGAATTCCAACTCACTCGCAAAATGTGAGATCACTGTGGTGGTTCCGCATTGAAAATCGCCGCCGCTTAGAGGGAGACAGCCCTTCTTCTGAGTACCGAGGCACCGCTGGGCTTTCTCGGCCCCTTGACAGTATCCGGCGTCGACGCCCATCACCCTCTGGGAAATTCAGCGAATAACCACTTTTCCGCTTCTGGCCTCGCTTTGGGAAACCAGGCTTCTGAGTGAATTCTTCCTCTACCTGCTGAGGATAGGAAAAGGTGAGATAAGTGATGGTTAGGGATATACTCCACTTGTTCTCTAGTTCATTAGAGTGCCTACCTAAGTGTAACTGAAGCTTCAAAATACATAAGCCAGGATGTGAATTTACTCATATGATCCTTAAATAACCAGGGGCAAAAGGTATAGTTACTCCTATTTTTATAGAGAAAGCAAGACCAAATCTCTGGTTTCCTAACACCATGTCAAGGAGCTCAATCCAAGGAGAGACTCAGGACAAATAAGGGACATCTGTAGGATTAGTAATAAATGGGATAAAAAAGAAAATCTCTGATTTATGATTTATGATGAGTGTTGGAATGAGAAAGCAGAAGTCTTACCTGGGCCAGACAGACAGCACAGAACCAGTCCCCTTCTGGGACAGCTTCCATCTTGGGCCGATGGCAGTAAATGTGGCAGCCACGGTCACACCCATCACAAAGAAGAAGAAACTCATCATTGTCACCCTTCCGACAGACTAGACAGGTCTGGACCAAGGTAGTGAAGAGTGTGTGAGCCCTCAAGCCTCTTCCTACCAGGGACCCCACCCACGCCAGACTCCAGGCACTGCAGCTTCCCCAGGCTCTTACCACTTTGTTGACAGACTTCTCCCAGGCAATGGACCTCTCCAACTGGCTCATGCACAAGCACACCTGAGCGGCACTCCGGCACCGCTCAAGGGTCTGGCGCCAGATACGAACTCGAGGAGTGATTTCATATGATCTGTAGAGAGAAAGTGATATTTTGGAGGGGAGAAGTAGAATCCATTAAAGAAGGGGAACTTATCCCTTTTCTCTCCCAAACCAAGAAAAGTAGAGTGGTAATCACTCACATCTCTGTGGTGGTGCCCTCAGGAGCACCATTGGGTGTGCTAAGCAGGGCCTTCTCTAGTACCACTTCATGGGCTGGCCAGAGAGGCTCCCGCAAGTACCGCCGCTCCACATTTTGTTCCAGGGCAGACAGTCGCATAACAGCCAGGTCCAGAGGGTTGGTGCTTTTACGCTGAGGTGCCAGCCCTTCCCTGCCCCGACCTCTCCAGGTGATACCCTCCTGGGAGTCTGAGAGATGCTCACAGTAGGCCAAATCTTCCCGAGTAGAGTCTGGGCTAGGACATGTCCAGCCCTTCAGGTAAGAAAGAAGAATAAAACGTTATAAAAGAAAATTAGGCATAGAAAATTAGGCATTTAAGGTCATGGTAGGTTGCTTCTGAAGTGGGAACAGAGTTTTCCTAACAGGGTACAAGAGATTAATGCCCTCCTCCCCAGAAAACAACTCACAAACTAGTGCCAATCCCAGTATACCCGAATCTGAAGATCAGACAGGATAACCCGCTGTTCCAGCTCCTCCACCCACTGAAGCACAGCCAGGTCTGTTTCGTATGTCTTCTCTTTGGAGGACCAACTCATAATCCCTTCTTGAAAGGCAGGTAGCTGACTGGGCTCAAAGATGGGATCTAAGGAGGGAGAGGCAGAAGCCCAGGCCCATCAGGCTGCTGACCACATCCGCAGCTCAACATTTACCCTGAGTTCTTTACCTCAGGTTGCATCAAGTTATCTACTTACCAGTTGAGGGCCGTAAGCAGACTTCCTGCAAGAAATCCCTGTGCTTATTAAGGTGTTTG
Source organism: Aplodontia rufa (assembly GCA_004027875.1). Lineage (NCBI taxonomy): Eukaryota > Metazoa > Chordata > Mammalia > Rodentia > Aplodontiidae > Aplodontia > Aplodontia rufa. The sequence continues at coordinate 16,526 of PVKS010021555.1, read as the reverse complement.
TGAAGTGCCTTCTCCCGGATGCCTCTAGGGTGTAGGGCCTTGAGCATGGCATCCAAAGTCTCAAGATCTTGGATCCACCACCAGCCTGAGCGCATCTCTGTGAGCAGAGAAGATGTATTGATAGGAGCAGGGGGTAAAGAAGCCAGCTATGAATCACCCAGTCCACATTAGACACCACTCTTACCTACATTCCTGACTTATTTCCATTCAAGTCTACTCACCAGGGGGGACTGGCTGAGCTGTCAACTGGGTTAGGTAACGCTGCTCCATTTGTTTGAAGAATTTGCTGGGAGGTCTCCCTCTCCGTTTTGGCTGTCCCAGCCCCATGGGACTCTGTGGTATTTCTCCAGGGTCTCCTGTTCGCCTCTTAGGGGCCAGCCCAGGCAAGGGGGTGGAAGAGAACTGCATTGGAGAACATGGACTGGCAGCACTGGATCTATTCATCTGTAAGTTGATACAAGGGGATGAGGATATTCTCATATTTACAGGTTCCCTCAACTCCACACAACAGCCCCCCAGTTAGGCAATGAAGCAAGCCTGTGGCAAAAAGAAGCTACTACTTACTGGCTTAGAAGAGGCAGGCAATGGAGGGGAGGGAGCAGTGTGGTCCTCAGAAACAAGAGGGGGTGGCGTAGGGGCAGCATTGCAGGGCATCTGGGCTGAGAAGTTAAACCAGGGTGCTTGAGGATCAGGGCCAGATTCTGTCTCATCAGGTTCTGGCTCCTCCAGAGGCTGAGGTGGGGCTAAGTCTAGTTTTCCTGGGCTGCTATCAGGTGTGAGCACTGAGCTGCTCAACAGGGAACAGTGGCTCTGTGTCTGGCTCAGCCAAGACAGGAAGGCTGACTGACTGAGGTCATGCTGGCTCTGACCCAGAGACAAATGGGAGCCTTCTGTCTCCAGGAACCCATTATGGGACTGAGGATGGGACTGAAGATGGGGTTGGGCAACAGACTGAAGCTGAGGACAGGGTTGAGCTTCTGGCTGAAGCAGGGCCTGGGGCTGTTCTAAATCCTGACCCTTGACAGGGGACTTAATGTGCCTTGGTTGCAATGACCCAGGCTTAGTTTTTCGAGGTCGGCCTCGGGTCCGGGCAGGAGAACCAGCAGAGCTGTTGGAGCCAGCTAACTCCCTCTTCACAAATAAGAGGGCAGGGCTGGTTGCTGGAAGGGCTGCCATCTTTAAGGAGTCAATTTCTTGCTTTATCATATCTTCAGGAACTATAAAAAGAAGGAAAGAGCTTAAGACATACACTTTCTTTTCCTTTTGGACTTAGTCTTTCTCTGTGGAGATTTCACTGGTAGCAGCTTATAAGTTTCTTTGTAGTGTATGGGGAATAAACACTATATATATTCTAAGTGATCAAGAGAAGCATAATCATAGACTGGCATTTATTAAGAATCAACTACTCAGCATTTATTTTGTTTGTCGGTTTAAAATATAGAAGAATCGGGGCTGGAGCGGTGGCTCAGCGGTTTCGGCGCTTGCCTGGTGAGCACGAGGACCTGAGTTCAAACCCCAGCACCACGTACATAACTAAGTGTTAGAGCAACTAAGGCCATGTGAAAAACTAAATAAAGTTGTTTCTCTCTTTCTCTGTCTCTCTCACTGTCCCTCTCTCTTTAAAAAAAAAAAAAAAAAAAAAAAAAAATATAGAAGAATCAAGAGATTGGGATGTGGGCAATTCTGGTTTAAAAATATATGCATATTATATTGTTACTTTATATGCATTTATGATTGTATAATAACTCAGTAAAAATTTTTAAAAAGTCAATTAAATGTTAAACACTATTTTTTATGTATGTGCTGGGGCCTGAACCCAGGACCTTATGCTGCACTGTACCACTGAGCTATGTATCCTTAGACCTGTTAAGCACTATTCTAATTAGGAGCATTAACTCATTTTAACCCTTTAATTGCCTTATGAAGTTCATATACTATTATTATCTCCAGTTTACAAATGAAGGAACTGAAGCACACAGCTGATAAGTGGCCAAGCAGGCATGCAGTCTGACTCCAGGGCCTGTGCTCTTAACCACTATACTATATTGACTCTCGTAAAATGAAAGCAGTCCAAGACCACTAGGTAGAGAAAAAGGAACTATTTAACTTTTGTTAGATAGGACTCAGAACTTAGGCTTTCACAGACACACCTACCTAAGTTCCCTTCTGTTCCTTCTACAAAGATTCCAGCCAAATATGGCAATACCCAGTAGCGGCGTCTGTAGCGATCTTGACCCAAGGAGACTGCCCGAAGCATTTGGGATGAGTGAAGCAGCTTTTTGCGAAAGAAGAGCTGTCGCTGGGAAGATAAGGAAAATGAATAAAAGAGTGGCAGCAGTGAATTCATTTGGTACATAAGAGAAAGGCACTGGCTCTGTTTTCCTGTAGAATGGACCCGCTCTGGGCCCAGCTCAGGAGATAACCAATTCTTACCCAGCCCATACCTCCAACTCTCGGGAGATTAGAAGCACAGTACCTTACTGAGCTTTTCTATCTGACGCTCTAACTCTGGGATGCTAGATGCTATAACATCAACCTGGAAAGAAACAAGTAGATATTGAAAAAAAAAGGAAGTTTATCAGAACCAGGAAAGAGAGACATCTACGTTCTGTTCCCCACTTTCCTTGGTTTTGGGCCAGTACCTCTCCATCTCTTCGACCTCTGCGGCCATGAACAGCTGCTATAGCTTCCTCCTCTTCTTCTTCTTCCATGCCACTGGTTTCCTCCATGATTCGAGAACTGCGCCTTCGTCCCAGGCCCTCCTCTAGCCCTTCCATTTCTACCTCAGGTCGCCCAGTTCGCTTGGCCAGAGCAGTTTTCAGTCTTGAAACACATGGAGAGAGATTAAGGAAAACTGTAATGAAGAACAATACCACAAAAGGAACACCCAGGATTTAAATCATCCTGAGACCTGGTAAGTTAGCCTGGTAATCCAGGCTAACTAAGGTCATAATGCTCCCAGCGAAAGTCCTGGCTATCCTTCACCCTCTCCCCATCTCTCAAGGCTCTACCCTCTGTCTTGTCCTTACCTCCGAAGTCGGCCTTCAACAATCCACTTGTTTTTCCTATAGCTGGACATACTTTCCAGAGTCTTGTCAATCTCACTGCAGAGGAAAAGGGTATGTGATTTTGAGGCAAAAGTGGAAGCATAGAAAAAGTGAAGGCAGACTTAAGGGTAAAGGGGCTACGTAGTGTTTCAGCCTAGAACCTAGAATGGATGATTGGCAAAGGTAGGCTTAAGTTCCCCTAGGGAGGGCACTGAGATTCAGTTCCATGTCAAATATCTTCAGAGCATGGCAGGGGATACACATCACCCCAGAACTTCTAAATGACTAAATCCCTCCCCTATCCCATAGGATAACCACTCCCACCACCAGTGCCGCACTTGATGATGAGGGTGGAGCCATTGAGCTCATGCACAAGGAAGGCCAGGACAGCAGCCTTCTGTTGGGGTGGCTGAGCCTGAAAAGGTTGTGTGCGCAGGCTGTCACAGAGAGCTGGCTCTACTCCATATGCCATGAGGAAGCAGCGCAGGATCTCAGATACATTGTCTCTTGTCAGTGGGATCTCAGACACCTTCTCCCCCAAGATCTTTAGGGACTGTTAGGAGGAGAAAAATAAAAGGAATGAGAAGGAAAAGGGGAACAGCTCAAACTGGGTGAAGCTGGAAGAACTTTGGAGTTAAGATTGATAGGAATGCTGGGTGTGGGGGCACACGCCTATAATCCCTGTGTCTCAGGAGGATGAGGCAGGATCATAAATTTGAAGTCAGTCTTAGCAACTTAGCAAGGCCCTGTCTCAAAATAAAAAAATAAAAAAGGGCTGGGAATGTGGCTCAGTGGTAAAGCACCCCCAGTTTCAATCCCTAGTAACAAAAATAAATAAAAGAACTAGACAAGAGCTTGAGAGGTGACTCAGCAGTAAAGTTCTTGCACGAGGAACCAGGTTCGATTCCTAGCACCATATATACAATAAAGTGCTGGAGCAAAAAAAGCCACATGAAAAACTAAATAAAATTGATTCGTTCTTTCTCACTGTCCCTCTCTTAAAAAACAAAAATCACAAAACAAACAAACAAACAAAAAAACCCAAGAATCACTGTCTCTAAAAAAGACTGAATAAGAGGAAAAGAACAAAAGAAAAGGAATAGGATAAGCTGGGTTTGGTGGTGCATGTCTGAAAATCCCAGGAGGCTGAGAGGCAGGAGGATTCCAAGTTCAAAGCCAGCCTCAGCAACTTAGCAAAACTGAGTCTCAATATAAAAAACAAAAAAAGGCTGGGGATGTGGCTCTGTGGTTAAGTTACCCTAGATTTAATCCCAGTTACCAAAACAAACAAACAAAAAAAGGAGTAAGATAAAGAAAATGAACAAAGTAAGGTCAAACGCATCTGGAAGAAAAAGAAACAAAAGGGAAAACAGAAGCAGCTACATCTTCCACACATTTTCTGATCAATTAAGGCAGGAACTTTTAAGTATTCTAAAACAGAAAGCAAAACCGAGACAAAGCATTATCTCAAGCCCTCCCATCCTGACTAGCAAAGGAGCTCACCTGACAGTAGGAAGGCAAGCCTGGATCATAAAGTGCAGCCTTAAGGAGCCGTACCAGCAGATCTTGCACCTTGCCTAAGCTGTCACCTTGACAAAGGAGTCCCTCTTGCAGGACTCCCAGGCTAGGCACATCTTTGGTAGGGTCAAAGCCCAGCACCTTGCCGAAGCTGTGCAGAAACTCCACAATGGTCAAGCAGTCTGAGAAGGCCCTACTGGGCAATGTCAAACCAGGAATGCGTGTGAAGTCAGGCAGGGGCTGGAGGGATAAAAGTGGTAGGGTGTCCTGTTAAATCAGATGGCAACAATACGGATGTCTGTGAGGTCCTTTCTTTAATAGAAGTGTCCTCACAACTAGCCCCTCCATGACCCAGGAACTGTTACTCTCCCCTCACTACCTGGTGGTCAGCCAGGCACATATCCTCTGTGGGTTTCTTCATCTCCTCCAAGATCTTTTGCTGCCTCTGCCGTTCCTCCAGGCGCCTCTGTGTGGCCAGGGTCTTATCTGCTTTACAGGTTGACTTGGCTTTGGCCACATCCTCCTTCATTTTTACCTTCTCTTTCTTTTCCCTTTTCATTTTTTCCTTCATTTTTTCCTGCTTTGTCTTTATCTTTTCCTTCTCAGCCTACCCACCCAAAGGAGAAAGGAACCAAGAGTGCTATAATGAAAGATATCAGTCACCACCCTTCCCTGATCATTTGAGTGGGTTCAAAATAAGGCTTGGTAAGTGTGTACATGCACCTACCTTGGATTTCTTCTTAGCATCCTTCTGCTTTAAGCTCTTGGTCTCTTGTTTCCGCTTGTTTCTGCCCTGTAAACCACAAGGGAAGTCATTTCTCCTCAAACTCTGAAAGCATCTTTGCTTGGGCTAGGATTCAAAAACAAACAAGGATGCTGGGGAGGAGAGGTGAGAGATGGGATGATGAGGGTTTGGCAATGGATTGACTCTAACCCTGAAGAGGCCCACGTTATCTTGAATAAGCCCAATTCTCTAAATCAATCCCAAGAAAACTCAGGGTAATGAATGTGTGCTGCTATGTAGGGGGTGGCAGATATGGGAGAGGAAAGAAATGATAAAGTTGATTATAGGGAAAGTTAGTAACTTATGTCCTTCACCTGTCCTTGTAAAGGAATCTGACACTCTCCCCGTTGTACCTTCTGCCTCATCTTCTTTTTGCTTTTATTTGTCTTTGCTTTATCCTCTTCATTCAGTGTTTCTGTGATGGCAGAAAAAAAAAAAAATGAGGCATGAAGACAGATCCAGTGCAGTACATGTCTTGTCACAAAGCTGGTTGCCCAAGCTGCTCCCTGAAGAATCTAGAGTTTTGTTTTTAAAGTATACGTAATAGGGTTGGAGCAGTGGCTCAATGGTTGAGTGCCTGCCTGGCATGTGTGAGGACCCAAGTTCAACCCCAGCACCACATACATAGCTAAGTGTCTGAGAAACAAAAGCAAGATGAAAAAAATAAAATTGATTCTCTCTTAAAAGAAAAAAAAAAAAAGTATACACATAATAAAATATGCCCAGCTCCCAGGTCTTGTTTTGCTTGGGAAAAAAAAAAATCTGAATGTATGCCTTTCTGGTAAGTTCCATACTCAATACTTAAGTATAATTTTACAAAAAATGTATTTCATAATAGATATTTTTGATATATCTGTTATCATACCTATTCTATTGCTTCTGATGTAGAAACATTATCATACAATTACTGACAACCTTTTGAGTTAACAGGTGCCACTTAAGGCTTCTATTTTTGTTTTTTTTTTGTTGCAGTGCTGGAGATTGAACTCAGGGCCTTATGCATGCTAGGAATATGCTCTACCACTGAGTCATATCCCCAGCCCAAGACTTCTATTTAAATATGAAAATCGTTCTAGGTCATATAGTTAGAAGATGGCAGAGCTAGAACTCTGAATGGGAATTAGAAGATTTTTTTCACATTCTTCATACTATGCCAGAGTACATGCAATATTTACTTTAAAAAAAATTAGACATTTCCTACTTGTCTATCCTACTAAAATAGTGTCAGTTATCTTTAGAATTCAGATGTAAATTCTGAATCTCCATGACTATGGAAATGAGCAAGATAAGGGTATACAACTGACATCTGTATAAGAAGCTGAAAAATGGATGAAAAAAAAAGATCACAAAAGCTGGGCATGATGGCGCATGCCTGTAATCTCAGAGGCTCCAGAGACTGAGGCAGGAGAATCCTAAGTTCAAAAGCCAACTTCAGGAACTTAGAGAGACCCTGTCTCAAAATAAAAAATAAAATTAAAAAAAGGGATGGGGATGTAGCTCAGTAGTTAAGCACCACTAGGTTAATCCCAGTATCAAAAACAAAAAAAGACACAGAAGTCCTTTCCTCTGGGCTACAGCACTATATCTGGGGATAGTCCACAGCTTCAGTGGTTATACCTCAAGGAAGAAATTGGCTGGAATAGAAGTACCCAAAGTGCTGGGACCCAGATGCTGTCTTCCCAGGAGAAGCTGATTCCAATTTATTCTGTCCAAAAGGCAGTCATGCACCTGGGGAAACTCAGGTATTAAATACCTTAGGGAGGGAGTAGAATCCCAAGGTAAAAAATACCACTTACCTTGGGCCTCTGGTTTCTTTAGGAAGCGGTTGTCTGTCTTATTCAATACCTCTGGAATTTTGACCTTGGGAGGCCGCCCTCTGCCCCGTTTAACCTTGGGAACGTCCTTGGTCTTAGCCTTCTCGTTGTTTCGAGGTCGGCCCCTCTTGCCAGTAATTGCTTGAATCCTGGACGGAATCTCCTCTGCTGAGAGCTGTACCCACTGCAATCCCTAAGGTAGCAAGAAAGACTATGTCATAATGGGAGAGAAATGGTATAGGCTACCAGGTCCTCTGAACCATTCAAGGCCCCCAGAACCTCCAAACCCCACAAGAGGAAGCTGTAGCTTATCTAGCCTTTCTCAGGGACAAAAACATATTTAACCCTTAGGCCAGCACCTCTGGTGTGTCTCTTTCTTCAAAGAAATCTCCAACAGGCATACGGGGACTGAAGCTGAAGTGCTCACGGCGGACACTGTGTACCACATTGCGGCTCAGGTACTAAGAGGAGGAAGAAAAACAACATTAATGAAGTGGCAGCCCTACCTACCCAAAGTCTTTGGCCAGCAATGGTACAAGCAGAACAGGCCACAGAGCAGACAATGCTATTCTGCTGTCACAGGGACCAAAGAAATGAGTCTCTATTTCCTTTTAGAAACACCCACAAAAGCTACATTACCTTGATTACTTCTGGAAATTGTTTCATCCTCTTCCCACAGGGACCATAATACCAGGTCTCCCCCTGCCATCGATGGCTGCCCTTCTTGATGCGCACCTCTCTCCGCCACCTGCCAGAGAAGCACATGGGCCCTGCCACCAGGTCACACCCCTACCCACTCCCATGCCACCCAGGAGCCAAGCCCACTGAGCAGATGGCCCTCCCGCATCTGTCTCATTAGTACTGCATGCAGATGCAAAAGCAGCATGAGACAAGCTTAACTAAAAGACAGGCTTCTGGAAATACCTGAGGGCCTTCAGGAAGAAAGCAATATACTAAACTGTACAAGTCCAAAAAGACCTCTACCCCTCATTTTTACAGTCAGTGAGATGAGCAGCCAGAAAATTTCCCCTGATGCAACTCAGGGCAATTACTGAATTTCATAAAGAGGACAAAGACCTAAGGAAATAAAGGAAGAAGACAGAGGGTAGGGAGCCAAGTAGAAGAGTAAACTTGCAGCTGACTCCATGAAATGACTCAGTAGGCCAGGCTTTAGTTAGAACTGTGTTCTAAGCAAGAGTATTATAAGAATAAGCCTTGGGCTGGAGCGGTGGCTCAGTGGATTCGGCGCTTGCCTGGCAAGCACGAGGACCGGGGTTCAAACCCCAGCACCACGTACACAACTGAGTGTCGGAGCAACTAAGGCCATGTGAAAAACTAAATAAAATTGTTTCTCTCTTTAAAAAAAAAAAAAAAAAAAAAAGAATAAGCCTTATCTTTCTCTCAAACTCTAAGTAATACTCAGACTTGGTGACCACAAAGTATCTTACAGCAGTTGGTATAGAGAAGATCCAGCAACATAATTATTTCCAAAAGACTGTTGATATCAGCAGCCTTGCTCATTCTGGTCAAGTTTCTCTTCCAGCACTTACCTCACCAAAAAGCATTAAAACAAAAACCACCCTATTTAATCGGTAGTAAGTTATCCCCCATTCATTATTATCCCTTGTCTATAAAAACAGAACAATCCAGCTGGTTTAGATATAAGCCTTAGAAGGGTTTGAAAAAGACAATTAGCTGAGCCCCTTGAGCAAGACCGAGTCATCACAAGATGAGGAAAAAACAGAGCAGACCCTAAGAAGGAAAACCTAGGAACCTCATGCCAAGGATATAACATTATAAGTGATAACTGTCCTGTACTCCACTCCTGTCTAGCCTATTCCTCCTTAACCTCAGGTGAAGAGAGGAGCTCCCTTCTTCCTAGACTCATGCATTCAACTTGTCAAGGTCAATGCATAGCAATCTAGAGCATTTACCCATGTTGGAGGGGAAGACGAACTTCTTCTGGGGTAGCAATTCGTCTTCTGAGAACATCACCTTTGGAGAAAGACAGGGGATAGCCAAGTTGAAGAGTTCAAGCAAAATAATGAAATAACAGGCTAGTAGGGAAAGGCTGAATGCAACACAAGACAAACTTTTCTGGAATAAGTCAGAGGTAGAACAGAATCTGGATACTCACTACCAGCAGAAATAGTGATTCCTTCTCCAGTAGTGATTCTCTCTTCCAGGTCAGCAGAGGCTTCAGGGAAGCTGCTGACATCTTTATTTACTGGGGAAGCTGTGGGGAAGTCAGCTGTTGCAGAAGTTACAGGGGAGGCTTCGCAGGAGGTCACTGGAGTTGTCAAGGAGACTTCTGAGGAGACTGCTGGGAGGGCTGCTGAGGAAGTTGGAGAGACTATTGGGAAGACTGCTGGGGAGACAAGTGGGGAGGCTGCTGGGGAGACTTCTTGTGAGATTTCTGGGGAGGCTGCTGGAGAAACTGCCAGGGAGATTGCTGGGGAGGCTGTTGGCAAGGCTGCTGGTGAGGCTCCTGGATGTAGTTCAATAGTAGATGACTGGTCAGGAGCTGGCTGGGTAAGGGGTGGTGAGAAGTCTGAAGCTTGAGTCTCCATTTCTTCCTGTTCAGCATCACTGCCATTATTCAGGTCAAAGCCGTTATCTAGAATCCAAAGGGACAGGGTAGGTAAACAAAAAATGGCATCACAAAACAAGGGAATCTATTCAGTCAAACCTAGACTAAGCTAAACGGAGTTACTTCAAGGGCTTTTTCCTTGGGTTAAGAAAAGAAGTAGTTTTGGTTTTTCTCCCCAACCATTCATGAGGGTTAAAAGGAAAAGCTGCTGTTCCTGCTGTCATTGTATAAAAAGACATTTTTTACACCTAGAGCTATCCAAGTTTCATAAATTCCTCTGAACTGAGGACACAAGTCAGAGCGTCCTGTGTTGTGTTTTAGTCTTACTACATACTATCCCATAGCCTCCCTCAGCTCTCAGCCAAGTTGTTCTTACAGAACTTCCACTCCTGGGGCTGGAGTGATGGCTCAGTGGTTACAGTGCTTGTCTGGCATGCGCGAGGACCTGAGTTCAAACCCCAGCATCACGTACACAGTGAAGTGTCGGAGCAACGAAAGTCACATGAAAAACTAAAACTGATTATCTCTTTCTCTCTCACTGTCCCTCTTTCTCTAGAAAGTTTGGTTTAAAAAAAAAAAAAGATTTTCCACTCTTCAGGTCCTATTCTTTCACTTTCTAGCAGTCCAATAACTTTAATTGTCCTACCTCTCACTTACCTTGCAGGACAGACTCCCCTAAGACAGGTGGAGAGTTGGGATTGGCAAAGATAGAAGCTGATGTTTGACTATCATCTGCCAGAAGACTGAAGGCAGTAGCATTATTGAGGGAAGGACAATCAAGAGCAGAGATCACAGGGCTATCCTCAAGAGGTAGCTTGTCTTCTGCACCCATCAGCTCTGTGTCATCTATACCATAAAGTCCTCCACTCACTGGCTCTGTTTATGGGGTGAAAAAAAAAATCAGAAAACAGGAAACTGAGGAAAAATCCACAAGTAAGATTTCCTTGAGAAATACGGGCTTGAAAATATTCAATTCTAGTTTACAGTGTGAAGATTCTAATAAGTCAGGGGTAATTTATGGCCCTCTAAGAGACTATAGGTAAAAATGAAGGAAGAGGCATTCAGCCTGTATCCACCCACTAACCCAAGGCAAAATTCAAGCATTTACCATAAAATAAGTCTAATACTTCAATGGGGGTAAAAGGTTATTGTTCACTGAGCAAATGTTTTCTTGCTAGTTAGTAACAACCCAAATAACCCAACTATGTAGTAGGTAGTTAACTCCCTATTCAATGAATTATTAGTGCCCAGGGCTCTTGGCCAAATGGAACACTGGGAAAGAACCTGGGAAATGAACCAATTCAGCTCACAGTGCAATTGGCACAGCCAGGTCAGGATAACTGTGGTCTGCCACAGGATTATCTGGGGGCCCCAATATACCAGATTCTTGAACACTTTCCCTGGTTTGCTATCTCTTCTAGGTATCAGAAGCTGGCTACCCTCTGTTTAGGTAAGGTAAGTGGAAAGCATCCTGCCTCCAAGCTTACCTGGTGCCAGAGAGTCAAAGGGCTCAAGAGAATCTTCACTGAGGATTGGAGTGTCTTCCAGTTGATCAGGAAGATGTGAAGGATCATCTAAACAGCTCACTGTGGGGTCAGGGACTAGGACTGAGACCTCTTGGTGTAATGACTCCACAGAGGGAACAGAGCCATTATAGCCACACATCTTTAATTCTAGGGAATATCAGGAGAGAGCAAAAACGTAAAAATCATTGCCAGAAGGATGTTCATTCATTCAACATTTATTGCTGTTAGGGTGCCAGTTCTATGTTGGGAACCTAAATAAGCAGAAATGTACTGGTAAAATTAATCTTATGGCAAGCAAGGAAAGGGAAAGCAGAGTGGGGTCTGAGACAAAAAGCCCACCATGCTCTCAGATATCTTCCCAAATGAGAATAAACAGAAAAATACTATGATTTTATACAGTGGTCACCCTTGTACTGAGAATCAAATGCAAGTTTAGCTTTTATCTATTTTGAGGTAAACAATGAAAGAGGTTGTCACATGTACTAATGCCAACAACATTAAAAGTCAAACTGGGTAGACAAGCAATGGTATGTTCTGTCTGTTTCCTTTCCTCCTTCACATGCCAACTACTAGGTCTCAGCTCACTTTAGTAGCCAGCCCAAACTTGCCACAGTTGAAAGAGCATCAGTGCCCACTGCCAATGCCCTAACCCTTTTTGGTATTTTGGAAGAATGCCTTCTTGATGCAGAGTGTCTGTTGGGGCTGTTTCAGGCTCGCCCACCTGCCCTCTTCAGGCCAGCAGCTCTGCATGAGCTTGAAATAATTTGCACTCCCACTCGCGAGCTGGTGCTGCAGCCACAAAAACACCAGCCACTTGGCTCTGCTAATCACCAACATGCAAATCAGCCTCCACTGCAGAGAGCTGGAAAGACAAGTTTTCCTCACCTCAAAAAGCCACTTTCCCCCACAGCCCCATTTTCCTTCTCCCCACCAGTTTGTGGACCCAGTTATACCTGGTTGTTCCTCTTCCAGCTCCAGGCTGCCTACCAAGCCAGTGCCATTCTCTGCCACAACTGTCAGTTCCTTTTCTGCTGCCTCATCCGGATGTATCCCAGTGCCTACCTCCTGGGAGGGTGCAAAGGTCTGGATGCTAGATCCCAACATAGGAGAAGTCTGTGGGGAGGTGAAAAAACCTGGGGGTCCATTGGGCATCACCTCAAAATTCTGGTCAGGAAATGAATCATACAGTTCTTGTGAGTCGAAGTTAAGCCCCATGGGACTCTGGGTACCATTGGCCCAGAATTCTTGGCTCCCAGCCCGAAGGTTAGTGTTGTGACTTGGGGATGAAGGTTGCCGGCTGCCCCCAAGGATGCCGTTGAGTGGGTACTGTCCCCCCGAGAACTGGGAGAGAAGGGGTGGGTCCTTGAGGTTGCTGCCAGGATTGGCAGATGGGTACTGTGAGTAGTTCCAGAGACAGTCGTAGGCCACGTTGGGGTGATGGAGGTGTGAGGTGCTGGAGGAGTGGGGAGCAGAGTTCAAAATCCCTGAAGTAGTAGTGTGAGATACAGTAGATAAGCCATTAACATTCACATCCCCATTCAAACCTGGCAGAGGAGAACAAAGGGTTAGTTGGGGATATATATATATATATATATACACACACACACATACATACCCCAAAGTAACAGCACTAACTAGAAAAAGGGAAGGTGAAGTGCAAGGGGGAATCCCCCCTCTTATATTTAGCTTAGGGGCCTCTGGGGAACACCAAACCCAGATGCTCCTGGAAGGAAGCTTAGTAACTGCTGCTGAGGCTTCTGAGTAGGGGGCTGGGGAGTTCTCCATGCCTACCATGGGAAGCACCAGTCAAGAGCTGGCTGTTACTGCTGCTGCTATAGACTTTGTTAAATGAAGCTGTTTGCAGATTCCCTACAGTGACTTGCATTCTTCCCCACTCTCATTCCTAGGGGAATTCTTCCCTTGAAGGGGCATGAATAAATTCTCCAATCCTCCCGCCCCCACCTTTCCCTAGAGCCTTTTTGGCCCCACAGTGGCACCAGAAGGGACAGCCTCCACCTCACTGGCACATGCAGATCCAGCACTTTGTGCTGGGCTAAGAATAGAATGTGCAGTCACCACAGCTACAGATTCCAGCTCAGAAGGTTGGGCTGGGTTTTGCCCCTCCCCATAAGGCCACAAATGTAGTATGCAGGGGGTAAAAATCTTTGCATGACTGGTGCTGCAGAATTCAGCTCAACACCAATGGCAACCTCTGGAAAGACGGACAATCAAAAGGAACACAAGATACTAAGGAAGTTGGAGGTAGGGCAGGGTAAGGGAAGCCCAAGGAAATAAAGGAGCTTCTTTAAATCTGCAAGTCTCTTGTAGAAGATAGGAGGGAAAGTGGTAAGTATAATCCTGTTATTTTTCCACTGGAAGGAAAGAGGGAAGTATGTGGGATTGTCTCTGCTTGTAAGCAAAATGGACTTGAAATTTGAAATCCAAGCAAAATTAGAGGGGTAGAGACATGGTACAGAGTTAACTGATAAGTCAAATCCAGGGCAAGACCAATGCTGGCAGCAATATTTCCATCTGGAATTATGAATTTGTCTCTGGAAAAACTAGATAAGCACTAAACCCTCCTTTATCCCTATCTTCTATCCAAGGAAAGGAGGCAGCACAGGCATTTCTACTATCTCCCCTCTTGTCTGCTGCACAAACTAAAAGGCAAGCATATCCCATCCTTCACCCACCTTCCTAACCCAAAGCAGCCTCTCCAGTCTCTAAAGGCAGTGTCTCAGAGGGCTGGTCCTCTATCTTTCTCTGATGGGTCCCAACTGGTTAAAAACAGCAGTAGCCACCTCTCTGTTCTCTGGCAGAAGCCAGGGAACAGGGCTACTAAGGTAAAAAAGCTAGTGTTTTCCTAATCCCTTTCAAACTTGTCAAGACTAAAAGTGCTACTTCCCTAAACCTCTAGAACTTAGTCTTTGAAGTTTATTTCTCTCTAGTATCTGGAGTTCTGTGGATTTCCTTTCTCCCTCCCTACCTAGGAAGAAAGAAAGTTGTAGGGTAGCTAGACCAAAGTGAAGCCAAATCACCTCCCATCGAACTGCTCTAAGAATTGATGCCCATTCCCACCCCAAGGCCAGGCAGCCCTCACACTCACTTTTCCCTTGCTGGGGGAAGTTCATGGGAGACCCGTTAGTGTAGAGGCCCTCCCCTGAAGAAGGAGAGGGTTTCAGTCCTGAGGCAGCAGGTGCAGGGGGAAGGCCAGTAAAGTTAAAATGGTCGTTTGCCTCCATTTCTGTAGGAGGAGAAAGAGAGGGTGAAAAATACTGGTTAAACAAGGTTATGTCACCTGGAATCTCCCAGAGGGAATGCCCCCCCTCCCTTTTCTCTTGAGAAAAAGAGAAGGAAATATGCCTCTAACCTGGGCAATGACCCTACAGAAATAGTCTTTTAAAGTCAGTGTTATACAAATGAAAGAGAGTTGCTTAAAAAACAAAAACAAATGAAACAAAAATCCCACAAGACATAAACCTAGGAGTCAGCCCACCCCCTTGACTCCCAGCCCATGTTACCTTACCCCTTTGTTAGCTATTAGCACTTGATCATAACACTTAACATTCCCAATTCTTTTGTTTTTTCTCCTAAAGGTCAGACCAGGGTCCCACTTCCAGGGTTTTTAAAACCATCTTTTTGATAAGAAGCCATGGAGATGGGAGTGTTCACAGGAAAAGTATATTGTTACAACACCCTTTGTTTTATTATACCTGAGCATAACAGTGTGTTATCCTTCCCATAGCCCTAGACATTTGAAGATAGGATAGTTACATGAGTAAAGGGATTTGAAAAGGAGGATACACTTCAGAAAAAGGGACCATAATGACATAACTCAAATCATCCAGTGATATTCTACCTCTTTTTTCTTTTTCTTTTTTTTTTTTTTTTTTTGGCAGTGCTGGAGATCAAACCCAGGATTTCACACATGCTAAGCAAGTGCTCTACCGCTGAACTTCACCCCCAATCCCAATATTCTACTTCTTATTTATGGGAAATATCATGCTCTTCAAGAACATAGGTCAAATAAATGTCAGTGGTGAGAAATTGATTAAACAGAAGTGTGTCTCAAAGAATATTGTTATGTCTACCATGGTTAATTCCTAATGTTTTGGTTTCATGGCCTAAACATTAAGGGTCATAGTGAGAATTGCAAGATGCTTATGCTTATGAAGTGCAGTGCTTCACTCAGAGTCAGTATGGCTGAAGAGCTATTCTCTTTCTCTTGCATGTGATATGACATACTACTAAGAAAGATGAGAAACCCTTGATCAGAATAAATTTAACTTTGAAAGAACAAAGAAAAGAGAAAGAAAGGAGGCAGAAGCCAGAATTTTTCGTAAACTCTGATACATCAATCAGATACTTGTGATATACCAGCGCATACTAACTTGATGAGAATCTTTTTTTTTTTTTTAAAGAGAATCAATTTTATTTATGTTTTTCATCTGGCCTTTGTTTCTCTGACACTTAGTTGTTTATGCGGTGCTAGGGCTGGAACCTGAATTCAGGTACATGCCAGGGAAGCACTCCAATGGCTGAGACATCACTCCAGCCCTAAGAGAATCTGTCTTCATACACAAAAAGCAACTCCTTGGATTATGTTATTACATCTTTTTTTTTTTTTTTTTTTTGTGGCACTGGGGATTGAACCCAGGGGTACTTTATCACTGAGCCACACCCCCAGACCTTTATATTTTTTTAAATTTTGAAACGGAGTCTAAGTTGGCCTCAAACTTGTGATCCTCCTGGTTAGCCTCCCCAGTCACTAAGATAACAGGGCTACACCACTATGCCCAGTGGTGTATGTATGGTCTCAAGCGCAGAATTTGCACAGAAAGGTTTCTTTTTTCAAGTTCCCAAGACAAAGCAATAATAAGCAGACCTAGGTAATATCTGAATTGACCATTGAAAGGGTAAATAAACTGGTTAAGAACTACGTGTCCGGGGGCTGGAGCGGTGGCTCAGCGGTTTCGACGCTTGCCTGGCAAGCAGGAGGACCGGGGTTCAAACCCCAGCACCACGTACACAACTAAGTGTTGGAGCAACTAAGGCCATGTGAAAAACTAAATAAAGTTGTTTCTCTCCTTCTCTATCTCTCTCACTGTCCCTCTCTCTTTAAAAAAAAAAAAAAAAAAAAAAAAAAGAACTACGTGTCCGGGGCTGGAGTGGTGGCTCAGCAGTTATGACGCTTGCCTGGTACACGCAAACCAGGCAAACCCCAGAACCACGTACACAACAAAGTGT